>JAQZBX010052658.1:0-19073 GCA_029593785.1 Cabassous unicinctus | reverse complement strand
GGAAGCGAACCCGGGGCCTCCCATATGGTAAATGGGAGCTCTATCGATTGAGCCACACCCGCTTCCCTCCTTTGACTTCTCACTTCTGGTTTCTTCTCTTTATTAGGCCTCCAGTAGTATAGATTAAGACCCATCATGATTCAGTTGACCTATACCTAATTCAAAAATAGCATCTTAAAATGGTCCTAAGTACAACCAAAGGCATACAGACTGAGTTTAAAAACATGTCTTTTGTTGGAGTACATAATTCAATCTACCACAAAGTCTAAAAGTTCCTTCTTTGAAGGCCAAGAACTATGGAGTTGCATGAAAAAATAAGTAATTATCAATTTGGATATATAAATATGGCTATGAAAAAATAAAATCCTGAATCGCATAAAACAGAGAAATAGAGGAGAAAAAAAGTTTTACAGTTATTATCCTCTAATAACAGATACAAATTCATTTTGAGGTAGCTTCTATTGTGAGTGGGAATAAATGGAAAGGAGTTGTATTTCAGTATTCATTAACAAGGGAAAAATATTTTTTATTGAATCCTCTGTTGGGAACTAAAAGTTTAACTTTATCCCAAGATTCAAAGTTTCTTGTGGGAAAAAAGCCAAATTTTTAATGATTATTTTATATAAAGTGGTTGAAATATTCCTGTGGAATGGAAAGGTGAAAAAAACACTAGAGAAGTCAATGACCCTGAATTACAAATATGACCCCCAAATCTCAAAAATTCAGAACTGTAGCTCATTTCAACTTAGGGCAGTGTGATGGGGTCAGGAGTGAGGGCTATTAGGAAGAAAGAAAATCAGGGAAAAGAGGGAATGTTGATGAAAAGGAAGAAGAGAACACAAATTGAGCTTGTGTTCTAAAATACACAAAGTGTTAATCACCTCAAAGTTATTGTTCAACACAATTTGGAGGCTTAATTATGACAAGGAGCTCTATAGACTGTGTGTGTGTGTGCGTGTGTAGCTGTTGTTCTTTCTGTAGGAGCCCAGAACTCCCCAAAATAACTTTTCAAAAGTTCACTAAGTAGAGAACAGCCTACCGTGGTGATGGATTCATTTGGCAAAAGAGGAATTTAGAAGCTGTGATTGAAAATCTGGTGGTGTTTAGCAGCAAGCGACCAATTTTCTGCTTTCCCTGATATACGGTAGTTGGCCAAGCAGTGCATGTTTTCCTGTTAACTCCATCTTCCAGCTCCCTCCCTTCATCCGTTTTTGAATGGCATGCTCTGTCTTGAAATGTCAAGTCTCACTGTGCAATTATGTAATTCAACCTCTACACTAATCAGGTGATTATGCAATTAGAAAAATCCTAAGGTTTTAGCTGTTTGCTCCTTAATCTTCCCTTGATGGCCTTGGCTGTGTAACTCTGCACTAGAGTTTTTCCAGAATTGGAGAGTGTCTCATGGACATTCTCTTCTCCAGTCCATCTGAAATATGAAATCTAGCTTTAGACTCAGTTTCTTTGGACTGAGAAGATTAACAAATCATTATCACAATAGGATGTTGACAATCATAAAGCCATACAAGATTTTCCTAGAGATATGCTGCTTGGCCACTTTCATCTCTTCGGAATGGCTTTGTATTATACATGCTTCTAGTATTTCAGTAAACTATACATTGGGGTTCACAGAGTGAATGAACTTCATATTTAAGAAAAAAATAGCAGAGAAAAAGAAATATGTGACTAAAATGTGACTTGGTAGACAAAATGGTAAAGATAGTCAATTTCTACATCTGGGAAATCACAGCCAAATAAACATACATGTGTGACTCATGAGATATTTTGTGATATAATGACCAAAAATTAATGGTTCCAATGTTTCAGTTGAACAAACAAATGTTTGAGACATCTGATCACATCAATGATCTAAATTCTAAAGAAAGAAAATACAGTAGTGTTATCTGTTTTAACAAAATTAAAATATAAATTTTAACTTGTATTCAGAAGAGTGGGTCATTTAAAACTGGAATATGTGATTAAATTTTAAGTGGATATCTGCCTGGTAAATTTCTTCCATTTTTCCTCTTTCCTTTTTAACCCACTTTGATGGATCCATTTGCTACTAAGGACAGTTTTAGAATTATTATGGGATTAGAGTTATAAAATGTATCCCATGGAAAAGCAAAGGAGAACAAGGTTAGATAACAAAAAAACACACAAATCTTCCATAATCTCAAATCACTCCCTGCTTCTGAAATTTAAAAAGAATCAACAACAAATTTATATAAAAAGCAGAACTAGTACTTTAAGATGTTTACCTTGCTATTTGTTTGTTATTCATCATTCCCCTAGAGAGGATACCGGAAGCCTCATTAAAAAATTTTAGCAATCCATACTTATCTCCTCTATTGACTTTTTATCTATACCTCTGTGTTTTATTTTTTAGTGGTTACTCTAGGGATTAAAATATGCATCCTTAACTTATTGCAGTTTACCATATATTATATTAATTTTATATCATTTGAAGTATAATGGATGAACTTCACAATAATGTAATTTCATTTATATCCTCCCATTGCTTGTACTATTGTTGTCCTATAGCTTATTTATAAATGTTTTATAAACCACACAATACATATTATTTTTGCTTTAAAAATCGCCAGTTATCTTTCAATATAATTACAAATTATGGGAAGTGTCTTATACATGTATTTACTATTTCATAACTCTTCCTTCCTACATGTAGATCCTTTAATTTCAGTCTAAGTTACTTCTTTTAGCATTTTTTTACAGTCGGTCAGCTGATGATAAACAAACTTCACTTTTGTTTATTTGAAAATGTATTTATTTGACTTTGTTTTTGAAGGATATATTTATTGGACCTAAAATTCAAGCTTGATAAAAATTTTAAAATGTCATTTGATTGTCTTCTAGTATCTATTTTCCTCTGTATGTAATGCCTTCCTCACCTCCACTTCTGGAAGATATTTTTTGTATTTCTGAATTTATCATTGGTTTTCAATAATTTGATTATGGAGTACTTAGGTGGTTTTCCTTCCATCTATCCTGCTGAGATTTGTTGAGATTTTGGCATCTTGGTTCATATTTTTCATCAGATTTGGGATGATTTTCAGCCATTATTTCTTAAAAAGTTTTTCTACCCAAGTTTCTCTCACATTTTAGTCTGGGACTCCAATTACATATATGTTAGATTGTTTGACATTTTCCCCAGAGTTTACTGTGATGCTATTTATTTGTTTTTATTATTTTTCTTGCTTTTTTATCCTTTTCTCTTTCTATGCTTCAGTTTTGATTGTTTGGATTGCTCAGTCTACAAGTTACTAATGTATTCTTTTGTACTGTACAAACTGCTGAAAAGCATATCCAGTGCCTATTTTATTTCATATATTGCATTTTTTCTCTATAATTTCCATTTGTTCCTTTTGTAATTGTGTTCATTTCCCTACTAATATTCCTCATCTTATCACTTAATTTATCAATAATATTTTCCTTTAAATTCTTAAGCCAATTTGTCAAAATCATTTTCAAATTTTTATCTGATAATTACATCTCTGTTATGATTCAGTCTATTACAATTGCCTAGTCCAAACTTCTTTACCCTCTCCTCTGTCATCTCCTCTATTATGAGTCACATTGTCCTTCCTTTCTGTATGTCTAGTAAATTTTAATTAAATGCTAGACAATTTGATGCTCTATTGTTGAAAGTCTGTATTTCTTTAAATAGTTTTGAGTTTTATTTTGGTTGGCAGTTATTTTTGTGATGGGTGTGCTTGATTAAGTTGAGGCTTTGTTTTGGTTTTGTCAGGAAGGGTCTAGAGTAATCCTTATCTGGGACTAGAGTTGCAGTACAACTAAGCAAAACTATCTGGGGGTCTAAATTGAATGCCCAGTGTGATAAGCAAGATCTCTCCATTTTGGTTGGCCAGAATTCAAGTTTCCCAGCAACGTGCATTCTTTGAAATATATGTTTAACTCAGAACTCTTTGAATTGATCTTCTCTTCCAGGTCTCTTGGTGTCTCAGCTTGGGTATACACAATTTAGTGTTTGGGGGCTCTTTATGCAGCTTTCTTCCCTCTTGTACTGTGTCCCATATCTTTCTTTTGCTCTACAGCCCCAAACTCATATATCAACTTCCTCATCTCATTAAGGACTGTCATGGAATCTACCTGTCTATACTGAAATGTGGAAACAGAATCCAGGTAGAAATCTGATACAATTGTTGGGCTCACTTCATGTGTTTTCCTTCTTTAAGGATTAAAGCCCTTTATTCCTTTTGTATAATATCTGAAAATTCCTGCTTTATATACTTTGCCCATTTTTATAGTGGATTATATCATGAAAGCTTTTCCATATCAGTTACTCCATCATTGCTGGTTACCTCAATGCTAAATATCATAAAAAATGTTTAAATAAGTAAATTGCATTTTAATTATATTAGATCAATGAAAGAACCAGGAATTATATTAGATCAATGAAAGAACCAGGAATTCTACCAAGGTGATAGTACAATTGGAGCAATTTACTTACTCTGATTCAGTTTATTCATCTGTAAAATGGGATTAATGACATCTAGCTCAGAGGTGTTCTATAGAAGAAATATAAAATGTTAATGTGCTTTATAAACCTTTATTCATATTATTTTCTGAAAATATAAAATATAGGTACTGGAGACAATTTTTCATAGGTCTCTCGTAGTTCAGCATGTCTTAGAGGGTGTTTCTATAGCAGACAGACTTGGAGTCTAGAAACAAGTTTTCCTTCTGGAGCCAAAGGCACACTGGAAGATAGAGATGGTGTCTCCCTTTCAAGCCAGAGATAGTCATACTTATTGCTCATTATTAAAGACTTGGGTTCCCCCAAATCAGGATTCCTCTCTGGTAACACAACCCACTGAGTAGGCAGGTATCACCAGGCATCACACTGTGAAACTTGGAGCTCAGGTAAGTGGCATAGGAATGGCTGATACTCTGGCTACTACTATTTACATAAGAAATAAAATCCCTTCTCTCTGATCCAGGAGTCTTATATTTTCTACCAGAATATATGAAGGCTAAATTGGTACTTTTTGTCATTAGGCAGGCGTCCTTTTGGGATAAATTGGGTCTAGTCTAGCCTATAAACAAAAAGCTAGATTTCACATGATCTTGAATATTTTATTGCTATTATTAAATTACATCCTTCTAATATATTGGCACATTGTGATTAAAAGAAAAAAATTGATATGCTGATTTTGGTATGTTTTATATTTCCTAGCCAACAACAGACTAAATGAGAGGCAGTGGAGAGAATGCTATATTTAAACCAGTACTCATTTAAAAACATATTCCAGGAAAATTCTATCTTTATGAAGTAAAAGGAAATTTGACCTTCTTGCTACTATGCATGTTATGTAAATAAAAATCAGTGCAGCCTTCAAATTTGAATTTATTTTGAAAAAGAAACAAATATGATTTGAAAATGAAGAAGTCAATGGCCTTAAAATTAATTCACATTTCTCTAGAGGTTCTAATATGCTAACTCTTAAATATTTTCCATTCTGGCCGAAAACAAAAGGAAAACCTTCTTTATCTACCCTATCTAATTTTGCAAACTACAAGCACATAAGGTTTGAGTTAGATTTCCCAAATTAAGAATGTTGAGATATATTTAATTAACTAGTGAAGTTCATTTAAACAATGCCCTTAGGGATCGTTTTTCTTTGTTTTCTACTTTACCTAAAAGGTCTCAAGACATTTAACCAATATGTTGTATAGTAATTCTTTAGAGTAAAAGATATGAAGATCATTATAATCCTAGGAATGGGAGCATCTCACAGACACATGCACATTTCTTCACCCTAGAATAGATTCAATTCTGTTGCAAATAAAAACAAATATGGAAGGCATCAACTCTCAAATTATTCTCAACGGCCTCTGAGCTATCAATCCCTTGTGCCTAGGGTTATTACTCTACCACAAGCACAAAGATTATCTCTTTGCTCCAATTAAATGAGATCCAAATGAACTCCATTTTAATCTCAATGCTGAATTACAGATAAGCATCTTAAATGCAGAAGCTAAAATAAGAAAATAAATGTCATAGAAATTTCAATCCAGGAGAGCTATTAAGGATTATTTTCCTTACTTCTTTATATAAAGAACAGAGTATGTCAGGGATTTGCTTCCAGGTTATATAGATATATAATGGCGGGATCACTGTGGAAATTTTCCAGGTCCCCAAATAACATTGTGCAAGCCTTGTTGTGTTATGGAAAATTAATACATTTTAGTTTTCTTATTTGTCTGTGTCTTTCAAAAGGCTCAATTATTACACAGGGTTTAAAATGTTGGGGAGGGGGTTGGGCTTTAAAAATTATTTTGTAATCAAAAGTCCAATGTGTTCTATTTGAGGGAATAAACTGAGACACTAATTTAAGTCAGATTTGAGTGCTCCAATATGTAGTTTTATTGGATTTTCAATTATAATTAACAGAATAATAACTAAAGATGTAAACAGAAACAGAAATGACTGTACTATCAAACACCTGCTTCATAATTATTTGAACAACAAAATGTTTTTGAGTCTCCCACTTATTTATAATCCTGGCATGTTTTTCTTAAATGCCTGTCTATGTATCAATCTGCTTAATTATTTTACAGCTCTCCATGAGACAAAAACAGCTCAAAAAATAATCTGATCCAGGTGACAAACTAGAAGCAATAAGACTATTATTGGGAGGTCAGTCTAAGCAACTACATTCGAAAGACTAGGCAAATACAAAAGTATTTGAAATTACCTCTGATTTAAATCCTTAGTCAAAAGGTATTTCAGTGACCTCAACATATCTATCAGGACTTAGATTCAGTGGATTTATATAAATCTTATAACCAGAAGATGGGAATGACTTGGAAAACTATCATTAGGAAGCTATTGCTGAATAAAAGCAGACCTCTGCCGTTCTCCCATAAAGGAGGCTATGTACAATTTTCATTTGGCATCCTAACAATCTTATATTTGGTTTGAGCAGTACATTTTCATTTCATTCATCATTTAAAGACAGATAATCAGAAAGTCATTACATTGGCCGAAACCAGACCTTTCACTCGATTGTATCGTAATTGAGCACTGCAGAGCGTGTGCCAGATCTAATGGATAATGAATATATTATGTCAGTAGAACTGCCTCAGTGAAGCTCCAGGGAAATAGTCAGAGGGGGCTGTGGTGGTGACATATAGGGTCACCAATGTTGCGCTGATTTACAGATGGAGTGATTGTGTAATTGGGTAATCAATGACGGGTACTGTGCTGTTTGTGGTTATCTCCCCTGACAAATGGGGAGACTGTATGAGTGGACATGTCAGCACTTAATCAGCATAAGACCTTGGGATTGAACTCATAGTTATTGTTTTTTGTGTTTTTTTTTAACCAAACTAGTGCAAATTTCTTTTAACAGAAAGATTAAGATGTAGATGGGAGCCTAAATGGTATTATAATGAAAATATGTAGCACAAGTCTTATATTACCCTTACACCATAGCCTGATCAGGATCCTTTTATTTTTTCAACTTGAAAATAATGAAATAAATGCTGAATTCTCATTCCATTATGGTCCACTTAGAAAATATACTTTTCTTTTATAATTAACTATATTCAAGGGTTTATCTGAACCAATAATACTTAAGCAGATAATAAAAATAACTATATAATTACATAGTATTTAAAATTACTGAGTTCTTATAAAGGGTTCAGACATTTTGAATTTCTTTACATGAAATATCTCACATAGTCTTCCAGACACTCCTAGTAGATAGATATTATTATTATCTCTATTATATAGATTTGAAAACTGAAGCATACATTAATCTAGCTACTTACAAAGACCACAGTATAGTAGATGTCAGAATCCACCTAAAAATTGACTGCTTAGTTCATAAACCCATACTTAAAACCATGCTGCTTTATTATTTTTTTTTTAAGATTTATTTATTTATTTATTTATCCCCCCCTTGCTGCTTGTGTTTGCTGTGTCCATTTGCTGTGTGTTTTTTCTGTGTCTGCTTATCTCCCCCCTGCTGCGAGGTCTTGCTGCATCAGCCCACCGCGCCGCGCAGGCTGGCCTGCCCTCACAAGGAGGCCCCGGGAAGCGAACCCGGGGCCTTTCATATGGTAAACGGGAGCTCTATCGATTGACCCACACCCGCTTCCCCATGCTGCTTTATTATTTCTTAGAATGTCTCAGGTCCATTAAAGCATTGTTATCACATTTTCTCTTTTAATGTAAGTTTCCCACACTGACATTTATGAAAGGTATGCTAGAGAACATGCAATGATACAAGTAAAGGGACACACATATACACAGGAAATAAAAAACAAACAAAGTTATGTATTTTGTTTAAGGACACAAACCAATTAGTGTTAGGGATATGATAATGATACTGATCTTTTGATGCCTGGCAGTCTTTCTACCACAGTGTGCTATCTGATAAAATAATGAGTAACATTTAAAGTGTTATGCTTTATATTACTACTACTACTACTGATAACAACCAAGTGTTGCCCAATACACTTTAAATAATCCTTAACTATTTTCCATATCTTGTGCACATTAGTATTATGTCATTTGATTCCATTTATCTAGGCAGTGACTGATACACTTATGATGATCTATACATACTATGATTTTGGTAATCCAAAACAAGAAGCTAAGAGTTACAAAATAGTTTATATTGCTGATGGTAAAGGTGCTCATTTCTCATGCTATATTTAATCATGTGTATGTTGTCAGTATGAAAAATCACTCTGCTCATGAAAGACTAGCATTCAATAACACATACCAGTCATATCAGGATTTGGAATCAAATGACCAAGCAAGGGAGGGGGAGGGAGGACAGACCATAGAAATGAAACCTCAGGCAATCCAGATATTAGAGTTATGAGACATCTAGTTTAAAATAAAAAAGCTTAATATGTACAAATAGATGAAAAGATAGTGATTTTTAGTTGTGGAGAATAATCATTATAAAATAGTCAAATGGAAATTGTAGAACTCATGCATAAAATAGCTAGCATTAGATTAAACACAGCAGAAGAGAGGATGAGTAATCTGAAAGATAAATCAATAGAAAATATTCATATTGAAGCACATTGTAAAAATGAAGGAATGCACAGAAAATAGAAAAGGAAGCACATGAGACATGCTTGATATCCTATGTATAACTGGAATTCCAAACATAGAAGAATGAAAGCATAATATTTATCTATTGTTGTGTAAAAAATTGCTGCAACACATAGCAGAGTAATAAAAGAATATTTATTATCTCACAATTTCTTTAGGTCAGGAATCTGGGCAAGAATTATCTGGATGTCTATGGCTCAACATCTCTAATTAGATTGTAACCACACTGAGAGCTAGAGTGGCAGTATAATCAAGACTCAATGAAGACTCAAGTATGAGAGGATCTGCTTCCAAGCTAGCTTTCTTGCTTTTGGCAGGATTACATTCCTCATGGGATTTTGGGCTAAAAGATTCAGTTCTTTTATGGCCATTGAATGGAGGCCTCACTCACTTCCTTGACTTGTGGACCTCCTCACAGGGTAACTCATATCAATATCATGGAAGCTGACTTCCCTCAAAGTGAACAAGAGAAAGAGAATCAAAGAGAGAGAGAGAGAGACTGAGAGACAGAGAGATACACCAAGATCAAAATTATAGTCTCTTTGTAAACTAAACTGGGATGTAACCTACCATTAATGTTGCAATATTATATTTATTAGAACAAGTTATTAGGTCTTGTTCATACTCAAAGGGAAGGCATTACACAAGGACACAAATACAAGGAGTAAAGTATCACTGGAGGCCATCTTGGAGGTTTACTACCACAGGGAGATTGTGGCATAAGGGATACCATGTGGATCATCAGAACATATCTTTCAGATCTTTGACTTCAGAGATCATAAATGACTTACAACAAATATATTTCCATGTTGATGACAAGACTACAGTTCTAAAGGGCTGCGTCCAGCCAATTACTATGTGCTGCAGAGATACTAAGGCAGGCATGTTCCTAGAAGACAGAAGACTCATCTGGATGACTTTGGCTCAAGGAATGTCTTTGATCCATGGAATATCCTTGAACACAAGGAGTACCTTGCAAATTTTTCTTTATAACTGTACTGTAGTCCAAGATGTTTCCACCCAAATTTCCTTCCTTCTCTGTTTAATTCACTCAAGTTCAGACTTGAATTTTTGTCCAACAACTCTTCTAGCCTTCTCCAGCTCTCTCTCTACTTCTTCTCACAGCCATGGCCCCTAATACATATCTTCCCCATAATCCTGTCTTGGTGTTTGCATCTCAGAGAACTTAGATGAACATAGACTCTGGCAGGAATCATTCCAAAATTGAAGAAACACATAAAGGCAAAGTTTGAAGACACTCAGTAAATAAACCCTAAGCAGAATTTTAAAAGAAGACTTCAGAAAATCAAACACAAAGAAAAAATATTTAAAGCAGTGAGAATAAAAAAACATCCCATTGCCTTCAAAGAAGTGACTTTTCAGCAGAAACTATGAAAGTCAGGAGATAAAAGAATGACAATTTTCAAGTGCTTCACAAAAATAATTGTCACATTAGAATTCTATACTAAACAATAATATTCTTTGATAATTATTGTAAAATAAAAACATTGTGATTTTTTTAATGTCAAATATGAGATATATGAGATAACAAATATGAGGGCATTTGTTACTAGCACCTGATATTAAAAAATATACATATTAAAGTTATTTCCTTTGGTAAAAGGAACATGATTCCAGTAATTCAGGAAGAAATGAGGAACACTGAAAAGGGAAAATGTGTGGTTAAATATAAGGAAATTTTGACTTCTTAAAACAATAATAAGGTCTTGTGTATATGTAGAATAAAAACATACAAGAAAAATAGCACAAAGGACTGGAGAGTATGAAAGATTTAAAGTATTATAAGGTTCTAAACCTCCAGGAAGTTTTAAAGGTATTTATTTAAAGTAAACTCTAATAATTTAAAAATGCATGTCTTTATATAAAAATAAAATGAAGTAGTAAAAATTATTGATTACTCCAAGAAGGTAAGATAGTAGAAAAACATGAACAAGAAAATATGAGCAAATAGAAAACAAATAGCAAGATAGTAGATTTAAACCAATATATATGCAATTTCAATAAATATAAATGAACTAAATATATGCATCAAAAATTGAGATTTTCTCATGGAATAAAAAATGTAACTACTTGGTTTGGGGTACATGATACACCCAATAAATGTTTGTAGAATGAATAAGTTAATGACACAGACACACCCATCTAGATCTACACTGAACTGTGCAATGAATGGTTGTACAGTTCCAACAGGCAAGAAACAAATGTTACCAACTCCATAGAATGTGTTTTGGGTTTGGGGATAATATTATTCTCTTATGGGAATAGTAGATATTCTATGATAGTAGAGGACAATAATGCTTTTTTATACTCTCAGGGTGACAGTGTTGAGACACTTTCAGAATTCAGTGTGATAACTCCTGTGTTTGTAAAGCAATTGTGTGAAGAGTTAAATGATACATGAGACTTCACTGAAATTCAGGCAACTCTGAATGACAACCTACTGGAAAAATCTCAATTTAAATGATGAAAAACAACATTCTTTATGAAAACCCTAATGAGAAATTTGCAAGGGCAGAATATAATAACTGAAAAAGAACTTACCAGGATCTAAGGATTGATATTCTCAGCTTTGGTTATTTTAGAAACTGCCATGGGACTTTTCTAAGGTGTTCTCCATGGAGTTAGTTAAATAGTAAAACTAATTTCCTTCAGCACCACTACAGCACTTATTATCACCCTTACATACAGAAACAAAAACAAAAAATTCCCCCCTCTGCCTCCGTAATTTGCACCCATTTGTGAAGCTAGGCTTGGTGAGCATTCAATCCAAATGTTACTTCAGACCGGAGGGGTTGGCAAATCCTGTTAGTATAAAAAGATATATGAGAAAATTTCATGTATTGTTAATATTCATAATAAGAAAAGTCTAATTGTCCTGACATTCCATGATGGTGTCTGTGTTTCTTTTTCTTCAGTTAAAAGAATCAAATAGTTTTCTTAATCCTATACAAAAGGTAACTTTTATGCTTCAGCATTTGTGTTACATATGCTTTTAAATCTGGCAGCTTTTACTAAATTGGTATCTGTCTGGTCATTCTGTCGATAGTCCTAGGATTTTTATTCAGAATGGAGAAACAAGATGTTTTAAATCTTCCCCTTACAAGGGCATATCATTTTTTATGAGGAACTTGCATTGTTCTAATACTTCCCTCATCTTCCATTTTCTAAACATCTTTGTCCCTGGTAGCTAAGCTGTCTACACATTATGGCCAAATGTGTGATAAAGGTGATTTTTTAATGAGATTTTTCATTGTTAAGGAAGTAGTGACACCCCGGTTTCATAGCACCAGGTCTTATTCTCATGATGAACTGTCATTTCATTCACATCAATCAAGGATCTACTTCCCTCTGCCTGTACAGCAACACTCTCAGTGTTCTCATGATTTGACAATGAAAACATTGCCCAAAAAAAGACAACAATTTTATTGTCTGTCATAAATCAATCTGGCTAGATCAAACGACAAAATAGGAAATGTCAAACCTATATTTTGCCTGTCAAAATTATAGTATTCACTGTATATTTAATGTACATATTTATTTTTTCTACATACCAGCATACACTACTGTTTGATATTTGATGGGTAAAGAGTTACATTGCACAAATAAAGCAGAAAATGTGATTTTAAATATATGGCATTATCACTTGTTAAAAAATCAAGCTAAAGTGCTAAAACTATATCAATACATGGAATAATCACATTAAGAAATATATCTAAATATCACAGGTGTATATGGAGCCTTGAATTAGGCTGGATCATATGAAATGTCCATTTTTTTTTTAAGTCAAAATGATTGAATACCAGCAGTTTAAATGAGTCATCAGAATCTTTGTTATAATTTTATTTACCCTCATGATGTCCTATGATATAGATTGAGAGCATATTTTATGAAAGCTAGCTTGTGATTTCTGGTTCTAAAGGCTTAATAAAGTATGCATTCATAACCTGTATTAAAGAAGACTGAAAGGGGGCAGCCATGATCTTCCCATATGAAATGCTCAAGGCAGTAGAATGTCTGACTAGAAGGACTTTTTCATGCAGTTTAGTTAAAACAAGGATGATTATGGAAAATGGGGATAAGGATAAGAAAGGAAAGTCTTTTTTCTTATATCAGAGCAAACTTCCAAATCTACGTCTACGTGCTAGCCTGAAACTTTGCTATTTTCACTGTAAGCAGCTGTTCTTTTTCCCTTAAGGTTTTGAATTAGGTTGGTAACAATCTGTTTTTTGTTGTTGTTGCTGATAACCTTGATTTATTTTTTCCTTAATATATGTCACCTTTGACAACCAATATCTTTTAATTATTTATGTGCTTATTGTCTGTCATCAACATTACACTGTAAGGTCTCTGAAGACAGAGACTTTGTCTGTTTTGTTCAATTTCATTTTCTCAAAAACTATGACAGTGTTTGGCATGCAGTCAGCACTCAATAAAGTCATTTTGAGTAAATTAGTGATTAATGAATTTAGTGAAACATAGGAAAAGAGAATTAAAAAGAAAAAAATATAAAATAGGTTGGTAAAATAAATCAACGTATATAAATAATCACAATAACTATAAATGGAACTTAAACCACCTGCTAAAGTACAGAGATTGTTTAAATGTACTAAAATAAACATTCACACATACACACACATACACAGAGGCAAACAGACTCCATGTAGTATCCAAGATATGTAAGTAAAGCAGGAATATGGAAATATTGATTAAATAAAAATGGGAAAAGATTTACTGTACAAATACTATCCAAAAGTGACCTTGTAACTATTTTAACATCAACCCAAATAAACTTTAAAGCTAAAAGCATCATTAGGGTCACTGCCTAATGATAAAAGATTCAATGTACTAAAGAGAGGAAAAATAATTCTAAGTTCTATAAGCCTAATAACATAGCATCAAATATATTTTTAAATTATATGTAATTTGATAAATCCACAATATACTGGGAGATTTTAACACATCTATATCAATAACTCAGTCATCAAATAGGAAAAAAAAATCAAGAACCTGAAAAAAACAAAGTAAAGCTAGAGAAGAAGACTTTGACAGTCTAATTATTCAGCTTGATCAAATGTACATATAATAGAACATTATCGTTAACATTAGGTAATAAACATTTTGCTCAAATATACATGGGATACTGTACTTGACATAAAAAAAATCTCACCTCTGTTAAAAACACCTGAATCACACTGACAGCATTCTATGATCTGATGAAATATTGTTAGGGAAAAACAAATCAAAACAACAAAACAAACAAAAAATAAGTCTCCAAAAATATTTGTTCATTTCAACACATTATTTCAAATGTATCATGGGTTGAGAAGAGGAAACAATATAATATAATATTCAGAAAATATTTTGAATTGAGCAATATAAATAATTATGGGATGATACTAAGTAGTAATCAGAAAAAATTGGAGTCTTAATGCTCACATTAGAAAAGAAGAAAGGTTTAGAATCAATGGTTTAATATTTATCCAACTCAAGAAATAAAAAAACAATCTACAGAATAAATCCTAAGAAAAACAAAGAAAGGAAATTATAAAATAGAAAAAATTATAAAAGGTAATAAAAGGGAAGAGATAGCTAGAACAGAAATGATCAATTAAAGCAAAAGTTGGTTCTTTGATAAACTTCTGACAGGACTAAATAAAAAACAGAAAAGGTGAAATTAATAATAAGTGAAATGAAACACAGGAGAAATAAAAAAGACAGAAAAAGAATAATAAATCAGAAAACTTAAGCAAAACAAATTTCCTGCAATAATTGATCTAATCAAGGGAGAAAGAAAAAATTAAAATATTAATGACTTTTTGCCATTGAAGATTTTTAATTAGTAAATGAAAAATATAGCCAGAGGAAAAACATATAAAGCCCAGTTAAAATTAATGTATTTAGGGGAGCCAAAGTAGCTCAGTGGTTGAGCACCAGCTTCCCACATATGAGGTCCTGGGTTTAATACCTGTCCCCAGTACCTCACACACACACACACACACACACACACACACACACACAAACACACACACACAAATAACAATAATAATAACAATGTATTTAGTAAATAATTCCTTGTAAACAAACACTTAAGGAAGCATTCCCATGTATGTTTTAAATAGGTCATATCAAATCATTAAATTAAAAATATATTATTTACCACATAATAAATTTATATTATGTGATAAATAAGTATTAAGTTAAACAAATTTTATATACCCGAGTCATACATGATGAGGTGGTTAAGCTGAAATACTTACTATTGAGAAATCTGTCTATATACATAGATGGATAAATAGAAAATAGTATATGTAGACATATATTTATATGAAATATAAGTACTGAAAAAATAGGAAGATGGGTCTAAAGTTAGAGTGAGGATATAATTTCTCAATTTTTTCCATTTCCCATCTTCATATTAGATTAATCTGCCTCTGTTGCAGCCTTTTGTACCCAAATGCCTATCAGGAAGATATGCATGTCATTCATCTCTCAAAAAAGCCTTCATTGAAATCAACAATGAATCATTTAAAAAATGGAGGAAGGAAGGAAGAAAAGAAGGAAGGGTAGGCAGGAAGAGAGGGAAGGAGTGAGAGAAACTACAATAAAGTATCTTCCAGTCTCCATTCATGACTATATTATTATGATAATGTCTTTGTATTTCAGATCTATCCATTATTGACTAACAAGGACATCGGTTTAAATTTATAACTATCTGTCTTATATCCCTTTCACTTGAATTTTACTGTCTACTCAAAATTCTCCATGTTTAAATATAAATTTGACTTAGTCTATCAAACATTATTAAAATTATATTTGTTCAAGAGGTCAAAGTAAAGTATTGTTTGGTGAGTAGCAAATCTGCCATACGTGAGGGGTCTTTAAAATACGTATCTTTATATTTTCAGTGGAAGGAGAAAAGAAATGCCTCCAATTGCTGCATTACATTCTTAATTTCAGTATTACATGGCCGTCTAAAAGCATTTCACAGGTGTTTGCTGGAACTCATTAGACTATTTGGAACTCCTTCATGCTCCCTAAAAGGCAATTAAAATGTGTCTGCAAATTACCTCATGTGGGCCAAAGCACAGCTGCCTCTTCCCCCAGTTACTACGCAGTGTTTCCAAACACCAGAAAGCTGCTTGGAAACCATCAGTTTACAAAGGCAAAAAAGGACCTTTGGGTGGCTTCCTTTCTTATCCCCAGATAGCCTCATTCACTTGGGGTCTGCTGCCAAAACAAAACAAGGTTGTTAAAGGATAGAAGAAGTGGTTGATTGTAGAGAGAGCTTTAAGGGTTCTATTGATGCAATAAAGACTTTACCGATTCAATGAACTGGTGAATTCTGCTTTATTTAAATTCCTTTTCTTCTATAATAGCCAGAAGAGTTTGTTGGCTTTTAAGGTTACTGAATTGGAAATTTGGGGGCTTGTTTAAGGGTGGAGTACTGGCTTCACCAGGCTGCTAAACTCACAGCATCTATTTATTATTTGCCTGTTTCCAAGAGGAATTAACTCATCATGAATATATACTAAGACAGATTCTGCAAATGTAATCTAATGTTATGAAAAAGGCCTTCCTCTTATTCCTAGAACATTGTAATTCTGGGGGCATAAAAGGAAATACTTATTGAGCAGGCATGAACATCCTCACAATCCTTTGCATTAATTCCTATTAAAAAAAAAACCACTCTACAGATAATAACACCGAGGCCTAGAGAGGCGATAGCCAGTGAGTCAGCTGTTACGGGGCAGAGCTGATTCCAAATCACAAGGACTTAATCACACATGCTTTCAAAGTAACACAAAGTCAGTCTTTAACGATTCCATTTATATCAAAGTTATTCTTTGCCCAATTTTAAATAAGATTTATTTTCACAGAGCTCGATGCAAAATAATTGATTTCTCTATATAGTCTTGTTTCTTAATTTCAATTAAAGCCTGATAAATTATGTATTGTGAACTAGAATAACTAAAAGTGAAAACAAAAATTAAGCAATAGGAAACTGCTATTTATTTCTCCCAAATTGTATGCCATAAAATCAACATGTGTAATTATACTAGTATCTAAATGTATAGATTCATCAATATTAATTCTTTTAATATTTAAAAGAATTCTATTTCTCTAATCAGAAATTAAGAAACACAGGGGTAATTTTACAGCAAAAATTTGCATATTCAAATAATGAGAATTTAGATATACAGCAAGTGGACTGAGATGCAGTTAAAGGACTTTTTTAAAGTGGTAAAATAATATGGAAGAAATTTAACATTTTTCCAGACAGCATTCAAGGTATAGATTTCTGATAACTTAATGGGGTGTTCTAAGGAAGAACTACAAGAAAACTGCAGTCTACTTTGTAATCACAAAGTCCTAAATAATAAAAGTTGGCTAATTACTATTAAAAAGTATATGGATGATTGCTGAAAAGAGAAGAATGATATGATAATACAAAATTCTCCATAGCAAGGTAGTGGTGGGAGAAAACTGTTTACTACAGCATAAAGCTTGAGAGAGAATATATAGTGGTTCATGTTAAACTTAGTGATATTTTGGCCTTCTAAAAAATACATTCTAGCTCCCCATCTAACAGATCAAAAGAGTTACTACTTATATGTATTTTTTTCTTTTTTTTTAGGTTCTAAGCCTCCTTCTTCATGAAGTCCTTCTTGACTAGAGCAACCCTCAATAGCCGTCCCTTCTGCTACAATAAGTATATGATTTTTAAAATCTTGCTTTTAATTTTTCTTCATAGCACTCATCACTAGCTGGCATCATTAAATATGCATATGGGTTTTTTTAAAAAAAGATTTATTTATTTTATTTATCCACCCCCTCCCCCAGATGGTTCTCTTATCTGTCTGCTCATTGTTTGTTCGCCTTCTCCAGGAGGCACTGGGAACCAAACCCAGGACTTCCCACATAAGGCAAGTGCCCACTGGCCTGAGCCACAACTACTCCCTGTGGGCTGTGGCGTCTGCTGGCTTGTGGTATCTGCTCCTTGCAACGGTGGTGGTATTTAGCTCATTGTGGAGTGGTGGCGGCGTCTAGCTCAGTTTGCAGCAGCGGTGGCATCTAGCTCATTACGGCAGGGGCGGCATATGCTCATCTTCTTTTAGGAGCCACCATAACCCGAACCTGGGACCTCCCGTGTGGTAGGCAGGTGCTCAATAGGTTGAGCCACCTCCACTTCCCTGCATATGGGTTTTTGTTCATTGTCCCTGCTCTACTATCCTTCACACTAAAATATAAGCTCAAAGAGAGGGACTTGGTTTCTTTTCCACCACTGTAGTCTCAGTATTGGCCCTAGTAGGTGCTCAATGATTTTCTGCATTAGGGGGGACAATCCTGGAATGCCCTGCAAATTGCCCAAACAGTTATTGGTAGGAATTGTTTGTGATCATCATATAAAGATCAGCTCTTGTCCTTTGCAAATCCAGAAATTCAGACTTCTCCATGGACCCATAATTAACCTGAATCATGGGGAAGTGACTCAGGCTAATTGAAATGACAAGATACAGATATATAAACTAGCGTGTCAGAGTTGAGATGGCTATGAGGCACTAAAGTGGCACTTGTATGTACAAGTTTAGGGATCAGAATAGGCTGGAGATAGCAATGCAGGAGTCCTCAGCATATAGGTTGTATTTAAAGCTGATATTGAATACTTACATCGTTTCTAAATATTTTATTTACCTATCTGCCCAGCTAAACTCTAATTGAAGTTCCAGCCACACTGTTGTGCTTGTTTGTTTTCTTTTTGTGGTTTTGACATGCCAACTTTGTCTGCCTTGGACAGCTGCATGCAAACAGTAGTATCTTGCCTCGCTTACCCTCTTCTGTCCCTCCCATGACCTGCCAGGCAACCAAACAGTCCCCATCCCATTTCCTTCATAATACATTTTCTTTTTCACTGAATTCCTTGTTAGTTTGTTTTTTT
>JAQZBX010052657.1:0-19046 GCA_029593785.1 Cabassous unicinctus | reverse complement strand
GGCCAGGAAAAGCCTCTCCTATTTAATTTTCTTATGTGCACTTCCTTGGTCTGCCAGGAGATGGCGCTCATTGGCAGCTCTCAATTCAATGCCTGGTCGGAGTGTATTTGTTGTGACACAGACCAGATCAATGTGATAGAGCTTCCTGTCTGGGAGCTAAGAGCCTTGTAATTTAAACTTTCGGAGACAGTTCTCCAGTCTTCTCTGGCAGCCCCCTCCCTTTTCCCAGCTAGGAAATATTTCCTAAGGCTGTGTCCCTCTCTCTCCCCTTTCCGGGAGTGGTAGATCCCTGGAGCCCCCTTTGTCTGTAGTCGCTGGCCCAGAGACCCGAGAATTCTAAGGAGTGTGGGGGAGGGTGCCGGCAGCAGCAGCTGCTGCTGATTCCAACTCACGGTTCTGTCGTTGTGATTTCCCTCTTTTGTCCCTCTCTCCTCTGGGTGGTGTGCAGCCTTCACCTGCTGTCCTAAACCCTAGAAGATCTATTTCGGGGCTGTTTCAGCCTGTTCTCTAGCTATTTTTCTGGAGAAGAGATTCCTGTGTCTTACTAGTCAGCCATCTTCCTGGAAGTCTGTCTATATGCTTGATAAAAAAAAAAAAATGCAAACTATTTTTGGGAAACCAAATACTTGAGTTATTGATGATAACCCCGAGAAGTTACTGAAGATAACTCTATCAAAATTATCTACTTTTTCTGAATGTGAAATGCCTGGAATGAGCTACAGGTTAGTCCTGGTCCAAGCATCCTTTGTGAATTCCTCTTTTAGGCAGAAGGCAAAGTCACAGACTGTCATCCCATCCCTTCTAATCCATTGAAGGCCTCTTCCTCCAGGTAAATGAGGAAGTCTGGCTGCTCAGAGTAGAAAACTCTGATCCCTTCTGAGCATTTAAAATCACTGAAGAACCCAAACAGGACTACACAGGTTTCTTCCCACCAAGTCAGCTTTCCATTTCAACCTAGTATTTATAAAAATATTGAAACATCAGTACCACATGTTCCATCTTTAGATAATTATTAAGCACTGGTGGAATCCCAAATTTTAAATTAGCCAGTATCCATTTCCACGGTTATCTCTATTTCAAATATATACTTACAAGTTTTTGACATTTAATGCCATTCTCATCTTTGGATGCTGGATGTGAATATACTTTTCATTCAGGGTTAGGAAAATCACTATTCAACTGACAAGAAATAGTACCTTGGTTTCACCAGAACCCAAACTTTATATTTCAATTTCCCCATAAGACATTCATTTACTTAAAAGTGTTTCATTGACAATAAGTTCTACTAATAAGGAAAGCTTCTAAAATATAAAAATATTCTTGTTTGTAGTAATTTGTTACTGCAGCCCTAGGAAATGAATCCATGCCGTATCAGGAAAGAATACTCTATTTTCAGTTTGATCTTTTGGGGCTCTAAATTATTCTGGTGATTAGGTATAGTTTAAAACTGGATTTGGCAGTGATATTAGTAAACATGGGTAATAAATCCATTACATTTCCTTAGAAGTAAATAGCACAATTGTGAACAACTAGTTCATCCAAACTAAAGTAGGTGATTGACTTGGTTAGAATTTGCTGAAATTTACTTTTTAAAATCCATGTCAATGCATTGCATATTTTAAGGGTATCAGGATAAATAGAAAATTCCTTAGTAATAAAAACCTTCCATTTTCAGCATATAAAGAAAGTAAAATTACAACTGGATAAAAGACTTCACACAAAATTCTTCTCTGTGCTAACACTATAACCTCTAATGTTTTATTTTGTAAATGTGAGATTACCATTAAGCCCACAATAGTTTAAACCAGTAGCTTTACCCTCAGGAATCATAGCTCAAGGAAACCTCCCCACTCCTCCTGTCCCCTGTGAATATTTCTAACACTGCTCTTCAGCAGTGCCTTATCAGTATCTGTTTTCTGTCTCCCCAGCCAGACTGAGGACTCTGAGGATCTTGAGTGCATTTTATTTATCTTGTCCCAAGCACCTGGTATGCAGTAGGCACTCAGTGCATGTTTGTTCGTGGACTGAATAAATGAAGAATACCTAACTTTGAGTCATCTGCTATATTACCTTGCTGGAATGGATGACTTTGGATCCATTATTTTATACCACTCCTTGGCTTGGGTTAAGCTAGCATTTTGGGAATCCAAATGAGATAAATAAAAACATTATTTTCCTTACAAATTTAAAATTTGAACAATCCATTTTTTAGTTTCCTTTCTTCATCAGATTTGGATACATCTCATCTGTAAAACAAGTACTTTATTTAAACATGAAAAAGTAACTGCTGGTGTTAGTCTTAGGCCTCAACACCAATTTAACTTGGAAATGGTTTCCTGCCGAATTTGGTCCTTGTTGTAAAAAAGTAACAGGATAGATTCTAAATCAGGTCGAAATACTGGGTCATACTCAAGGGAGAATAAATTAAAAAATGATCTGGACAATTAAACGACCAAATACAGGTTAATGCCAACAATAGGAAAACAACAGACAACAAATTGATTACCCTTTTACCAAAAAAACCCCTTTTATTTGCAAGATTGTTTAATGGCCCAAATCAGAGTAAAATCTAAACTAACCAAGACACCTATGAAATACTTGATATTTAAACATATTTGTGAAAATCAAATAATTATTTTCCCAAGACTTTAAGGACTCATGCCTTAATTCATTAACTGAATCACATATATACTTTACAGATTTTTTAAGAAAAATCTTTCTCATTGTGAATATTTAGCTGATTTTAACTGAATTTCAAGAATTAAACATGAGCATTAAACAAATGCTCAAAAAATCTTTTTGCAGGATATTTCAAAAGGTGATGAAGTTATAGTCGTCAAATGCAGTCATTTCAGTGGTAAGAGCACAGATGTCAAGACAGGGCTATAAATAAATACAAGGCATACTAATGTTATTTAAAAGCACCAACTCCCACAGGTAGTCAAAGGCAGATTATGATACCTCTTGGAAATCTTAAAAGTCAACTGTGGGTAGATTTAAACTCTCCATGCTTGGGAGCTAAATAATTACAGAATTTTAAAAGAAAGCTCTTAAGTGGCATTTTCACTCTAAAAATAATATTAAAAAGTCACATAAAATATTTTAATAAAACTGTCAATATTTTACAATAAAAATCTTATCACATTATTCCTACAAAATAACCTGTCTAAAAATAAGAAAGGTAGTGGAGAAAAGAGTAGAAAAAAATGAAACAAAGCAATGAGGGAAAGATTATAAAATAGTCTTTGAAGATTTTTAAACACATGAATAATTTATATATACACATATATTATGTATGCACACGAAGATAGGAAATATACATTTTTAAACTGAATAGCTTAGTAGGATAAGAAATAAGAAATTAACCCTGCTGAATACACCCTTCAAAAGAACAATCAGAGCATTTCATAAGGTGGAGAAGAGAGGAACGACTTACAAGTTGAATTTATTGAAAATGAGGTCACATCTGCTCCTTTTCTACCCACTCATATAGTGTTTTGGAACTTTCTTACAGCTTGTTCCAATTAGCTCTACTTCCTTACCTAGAAAAGTCTAGAATCTCTCTTCACTCTCTTTTCTAGATCGTCTTTATAATGTTTTAAAAGAGCCATTCCAACATCAATCCTGGGGACCCCACTATTCACACTTCCGTATTTGGGGAAGTGCATATTTCAATCCTTTGATTCCTGTTTCCAATATTATGAGGCATTTAAAAATTTAATACCAGCCAAAGCCAAGCAGACTGTTTAATTCTTAATTTATCCTCACATCTGACAATTCCAGTGAATACACATAATGATTTCCAAAATCTTCCTGAAACTTCTATGTCACCAACGGATTCATCAAGAATTCTTTTTAGGAATTATTAAGAAAAAACATTTTATTGAGTGAGAGCAGAATGAAGTCAAATGTGGTATTTGTGTTCAGAGAGAATGTTTGTAATACCATTTTGAAAATGGAAAAAGCAATGTCCTATTATCCCCGTAGGGAACAAATTCGAGAATGAATACAGCACTCCCACACGAAGTGTTACTACTTTCCGCAACTGGAAATGCATGAAACAGCTTTTCCTTTGGTGCTTCCTTGCTTTGCCCTGGAGCTTAGTTTTCACAACAGCTCGTAAAGAGTACAGCAATATGGGGCTTTTGAACACATGCATTTTGATTGGTATGAGATAATCTTCTCTTGCAAATTTGAAGGAAAAAAATTCCTCAAAGTTTTTAGGGAAGATGTATCATTTTAAAGTATGGAACAACATTTCACTACCAAGTCATGACTAGAAATCCATTTTAGGAGGGTGTGACAAGGAAACAACTATGTGAGACAGAAAAAATACATTCAGAGTAGATCAAAATTATTTATATAATAAATTTTAGTTTTCAACTATAGGTTTGCTCTCAAGAGGAAATGCCTATCCAATGATACTTTAGTTTAGCATCAGTGTTATTTGGCATTCAGGCTAGGATTCATAGCATCATTAAAAAGATACAAGAGGACAACCAGCAAGATGGCGGCAGAGTAAGGAGCTCCTAGAGTCAGCTCCTGCTACGGGGCAGTTAGTAATCACCCAGAGCTATCAAAGCACCTGTTTGGGGGCTCCAGGAGACTAGAAGAGCATCCTGCAACCTCCTTGAAGGAATGGAAGGAGAAGACTGCCCATCTGCAGAGAAGATTCGTGAGTAGAGCCCTCCACGCCTCGGAGGCCGGTGCCCATCCTCCACTGGGGAACAAGCCGCCTCTGGAGCTGTTCCATGGCTGGAATTGAAAGCTCCATATGCCAAAATCAGAGGAGGAATTGACGGTTGGGCACCAACTTCAGCTACTGATTAGTAAATTTGGCGGGCTAAAGTATAATCCTAAGAACAGCTAAAGTGTGAACCTGTCCAAGTCAGAAAGAGGCACGGTGGCCGCCCTCTTAACCCTGCACCTAACACGAGGGGAAGCGGGGCTGGCTGAAAATCCGAGTGCTGGTAGGGACCAGCTTCTTTCCATCTAGATCAGATTGCAGCTCTAGCCTAAGCCCCAGGTCCACCTCCGGCAGGGAGGAAGATGGGGGGACCTGCACCAGCATTTCCGGGAAACTACAGGCCACGCTGCAGAGGCTGGTGATCATCCTACTCTGGTGGCGCAAGCCACCTCAGGAGCTATTCTGTGGCAGGAATTGGAAGCTCCATTTCCCAAAAACAGGGGAGGAAGAGACGATTGACCACCAACTTCAGCTACTGATTGGTAAATTTGGCTAGGGTTATACTTTAGCATAACCATTTTAGTATAGCCATTTTGACTCCACCCCCAGCATGAGGGGAAGCTGGTCTGACTGAAAATCACAGTGACCATAGGGACTGGCTCCTTTCACCCAGATTGGCCTGCAGCCCTAGCCTAGGCCTCAGCCCCACCTCTAGCAGGGAGGAATCAGGTGGGCCCTGCACCAGCCTCTCCAGGTAACTGCAGGTACATTTAGCTGGCACAGACTGAATAATAGGAAGTCTACCTGGGCAACTGTGGTCATTTTGGACCTGCACTGCATAGACTGCTGCCCACACCTGCAGCTCCATGCCCGCCCAAGGCAGGGTAGGAAGGCTTGTGAAGCTTCATCAGTCTCTCTGGGCAACTACAGGCTAGGCCTGCATGACTTGGATTATTACACAGCTGTGGCTCTGTCCCTACCCCTGGCAAAGGAGAAATTTGGGAGAAACTTTCAGTCCCTGGGGCAATGAGGGCAGCTTGAGCCTCCACAGCTTACAGCACCAACTACACCCTTGGCTCCTACTACACAACCAGCAAGGGAGAAAGGGCAGGAAGCCCTAAACTAAAGAGAAAAACCACACCCAGAATTAATACTCTAGTAAGCCAGATGCCAAGACACCAACAAAAAATTACAATCCATACCAAGAAACAGGAAGATATGGCCAAGTTAAAGGAACAAGATAAGCCTCCAGATGACATAAAGGAGTTGAGACAACTAATTTAGATGTTCAAACAAATCTCCTGAATAAATTCAATGAGATGGTTAAAGAAATTAAGGCTATTAAGAAGACATTGGATGAGCACAAAGAGGAATTTGAAAGCATACACAGAAAAATAGCAGATCTATGGGAATGAAAGGTGCAATAAATGAAATTTAAAAATACACTGGAAACATATAATAGCAAATTTGAGGAGGCAAAAGAAAGGATTGGTGAGCTTGAAGAAATGTCCTCTGAGAGTGAACATACAAAAGAACAGAAGAAGAAAAGAATGGAAAAAATTAAACAAGTTTTCAGGGAACTAAACGACAGCAAGGGACATGCAAACATACATGTCATGGGTGTCACAGAAGGAAAAGAGAAGGGAAAAGGGGCAGAAGGAATATTTGAGGAAATAATAGTAGAAAATTTCCCAACTCTATTGAAGGACATAGATATCCATGTCCAAGAAGCAAGACGTACTCCCATCCGAAAAAATCTGAATAGACCAACTCCAAGACACATACTAATCAGAATGTCAAATGCCAAAGACAGAGAGAGAATTCTGAGAGCAGCAAGAGAAAAGCAATGCATAACATAGGGATACCCAATAAGATTAAGCGCCGATTTCTCATCAGAAACCATGGCGGCAAGAAGACAGTGGTGTGATACATTTAAAATACTGCAAGAAAAAACTTCCACCGAAGAATCTTATATCCAGCAAGACTGTCCTTCAAAAAATGAGGATGAGTTTAGAATATTCAGAGATAAACAGAAACTGAGAGAGTTTGTAACCAAAAGACCAGCTTTGCAGAAAATACTAAAGAATGTGCTACAGTCTGAAAAGAAGACAGGAGAGAGAGGCTTGGAAGAGAGTCTAGAAATGAAGATTATATCACTAAAAGGAACTAAAAGTGTCAAAAGAGTGGTGAAAATAAAATATGACAGAAAAAACTCAAATATTTTGGAATAAACTTAACAAACGATGTAAAGCACTTCTATTCAGAAAACTACAACTCATTGTTGAAAGAAATAAAAAAAGACCTAAATAATTGGAAGAACATTCCATGCTCACAGATTGGAAGACTAAATATCATTAAGATGTCAATTCTACTCAAATTGATATACAGATTCAATGCAATTCCGATAATAATTCCACCAGCATTTTTTAAATAAATGGAAAACATGATTATCAAATTTATTTGGAAGGGTAAGGTGTCCTGATTAACCAGAAACATCTTAAAAAGGAAAAGCAAAGTTGGAGGACTCTCACTTCCAGACTTTAAATCATATAACCTAGCTACAGTGGTAAAAACAGCATGGTACTGGCATAAAGACAGACACACAGATCAATGGAACTGAACTGATAGTTCAGAAACAGACCCTTGCATCTATGGTCAGGTGATTTTTGACAAGCCTGTCAAACCCACCCAGCTTGGGCAGAACAGTCCATTCTACAAATGGTGCTGAGAGAACTGAATATCCATAGCCAAAAGAAGGAAAAAGGACCCGTATCTCACACCTTATACAAAAATTAACTCAAAATGGATCAAAAACCTAAATATAAAAGCAAGAGCCATAAAGCTTCTAGGAGAAAATGTAGGAAAATATCTTCAAGACCTGGTGGTAAGTGGTGGATTCTTAAAGGAGATAAGAGGAGGATGGAGATGGACTACTGATGTTTAATGTATGTATAAGTTTTAATTAACTTTACTGTAAAAGTGTGGAAATAATATAATGAGTTGATGGTAACACATTATAGTGAATAACAGCTGGTTTATAAATGGGAATGTGGCTGAAAAGGATAGTCTAGAGATGTAAATGCCCACTGAAATAAAGCTAGAGAATAATCTGGGGACTGACTAACACAGTAAACCCACAGGTGGATGAGATTTGTGGTTGATGGTACAGATGCAAGAATGTCCTTCGTGAGCTAGAGCAGATGTACATTAGTATTGCAGGGTGGTGGGAATGTGGAGAAGCATGGGAAAAATACACCTGGAGTGACCTATGGACTGTGGTTAACAATAATAATGTAATATTCTTGCATCTATGCCAAAGATGTACTGTGTTGATAATGACAGAGTATGGAAAAAGCATGCCAAATGTATGCTATGGACCTGGTAATAGTCTGATGATATTATCTCAATCTGTAGCAAATGTTCTACCACAGTTTGGTGTGTTGATAGAGGGGTGTTGTATGGGAATTCTGCACATAAGTGTGATTGTTTTATAAGTTTACAACTTCTGTCATAAAAATATACTTAAAAAAAAATGGTAGGGTGGGTTGGGGGAAAAATACACCAAATGTAAGATAAGGATTATGGTTAGTAGTAAGATTTTGACAATATTCTTTCATAATTTGTAACAAATGTCTCACAACAATGCAAGGTGTTGGTGGTGGGTTGATGTATGGGACCCCTGTATGATGTTATGCATGTTTGCTTTGTAAGTTCACAATTTTTACTATACACTTATAGTTTATGTATGTTCATGTATAAATGATATAAAAAATAATAATAGTAGGGTGGGTTGGGAGAAAACGACTTTGGTTAGTAGTAATATTTTGAGGATGCTCTTTTGTCATTAGTTAAAAATATTTCACAACAATGCAAAGTATTGGTGGTAGGGTGAGGTATGAGAGCCTTGTATGATGTTATGTATGTTTTATAAGTTCACAACTATTACTATACATATTGTTTATGTATGTTTATGTATGAATGATATACTTCAATAAATTTTTAAAAAATAAAAAAAAAGTAAGATACAGGAACTGTCCTTTCAGTTATCCAAATATTTATTAAAGGTCTGTATATTCCAGACACACTGTAAACTGCTGTGTTATAGAAAAAGACCTCACCTCTAAGGCAGTCACTGCCTGGGAAAGGGGAATGCCTGCAAAGGCCCTAAGTGATTTGATCTGTGTTCTGGAAGCAGAAGCCACTCCCTAATATGGAGGTGGTAGGGAAGGCTGGTAGGTATGGCGGGAGGGGTGAGAAGTGGGTCCTGACATTCATTCCAGGCTGAGGCAAAGGCACAAAGCATAAAAGAATGTGGAATGTTCAGGGAAATCCACAAGGTTTTTTATAATCTCCAGTGGAAGTAGCAGGAGATGAGACTCAAGGTATTGGCAAGTGCCTCAGAGGGCCTGTATTAGTCAGTCAAAGGGGTGCCGATGCAAAATACCAGAAAATCTGTTGGCCTTTATAAAGGGTATTTATTTGGGGTAAAAGCTTTCAGTTACCGAGCCATAAAGCCTAAGTTTTTTCCTTCACCAAAGTCTGTTGCCAAGTGATGGAGCAAGGCAGCTGCCGACGTTGGCCAGGGTTCAGGCTTCTTGGGTTCCTCTCTTCCCGGGGCTTACCTCTCTCTGGGCTCAGCTCCTCTGTTTCCTCCACAAGGTCAGCTGTAGACTATGAGGCTCTCTAGGCTTTGCCTTTCTCCACAAGGCCAGCTGTGTACTGTCAGGCGAACAGCTCGTCTCTTTTCCCGGGACCTTCTCTCCTTCCTCACGATCAAGCTCCTCTGTGCTTGCTTCCCCGGGTTCCAGCATTAAGACTCAGCATCAGAACTCCAACATCAAAACTTCAACTCAAAACCCTTGCTATGTATTTTTAATCTTTGAGACCCCACCCACCAAGGGGCAGGGCTCAATGCCCTACTGACGTGGCCCAGTCAACACCGTAATCATAACTTAATCATGCCCAGATTAGCAGACCAGTTTACAAGCATGATCCAATATCTATTTTTGGAATTCATAACTATATCAAACTGCCAAACTGCTACAGGGCCTCTTAGGAATTGCCAAGAGGGTCAGATTTTATACTCTTGGGAGCATTCCAGATCACAGATGAATTTTGGAATGAGCACTCTGATGGAGAAAATGAATAAGGAGAAGCCGAGATGTTTTCAGAAGGATAAGAAAAAGATTAGAAATAAAATAGTAGAGGAGCCAATGAGGGAGACAATTTCAAGAAAGGAGTGGTCAGCAGTTAAAAAACAAAATATTGCAGGCATTATTTTGTACAATCCACCCAAAGTATATACTCAGTAGCTCTCAGTTTCCTCACAGAGTTGTGCTGTCATCACCCCAGTCAATTTTAGAATATTTTCATTACTCCAAAGGGAAAAATCCCATACTGCTTGTTCCCCCCTAATTGTTAACCCCTAGCATTGATATACCTTTTTTATTGTTAACTATACTCCATAAGTTACACTAGTTGTATTTTAACTCTGTATCACCATATTCTTAACACCTTGTAGTAGTGATGTACATTTGTTCTAGCTCATAGAAGAATATTCTTGTATTTGCACTATTAACCACAATCCTCATCCACCACTGATTTCACTATGTTACACAGTCCCTAGATTATTCTCTAGCTTTCTTTCAATTGAAACTTACACCCCTAGACTACCCCTTTCACAATCACATTTATAAATGAGCAGTGTTAGTTATACTCACTATAACACACATTTATTCTTTATCAAATATTTAATAAGCACTTACTATGTACCAGGCAGGCCCAGAGTACAATGATGAGCACACACAGATGTAGGCCCTCCTGTCCTCATGGAGCTTTCAGTCCAGTGGAGAAGACAGGTAATCATATAATCACATAGACATGGTGCTCTAAGGGTCTTTAAGGAGGGCTGGTCTAATTTAGAAAGCTAGGGCAGGCTTTCCTGAGAATGTGTGCAGCACTGAGCAGAGACCTGAAGGATAGGGAGAAGTTAACTAGGCAGAGAGGATGGAAGATGGTCCCAGGTAGAGCACAGCGTGTGCCAAGTCCCTGGAGCAGGAAGGCCCACGGCAAGCAAGAAGAACTGAATGTGGCCAGAGTGCAAAGAGTGAGGGCAGCCTGGGGCCAGAGGAGGCAGCATGAAAAACTGGTAGTGGCCAGACCAGGCAGGGTCTGGTGTCCATGGTAAGAAGTTTGGTCTTCATATGAAGCAGTGAGAAGCCAACTGGAAGGGACAGGCAGACACATTTTGAAAATCTGGCAGACATCTCTATGTAGATAACTGACACAAGGACCTGAATGAGACTATCCATGGAGAAATTATAAAGTGAGAAGAACAGAGAGCCTTGAGGGACCCAACCATTAAAAGATTGGTAGAGAAGGGTGAGACGGCCAAGGAGATCGAGGACTGATCCAATATGTGGAAAGAAAACCAAAAACCAAGACAGTGTGTTCAAGACAAGGAATAGTCAACAATCTTAAATGTGATTTAGAAGCTAAGTAAGAGGATTGTGTTTGATGACGTGGGAGGTGACTGATAACTTTAGTGAAACCTATTTTGGGGGTATAACGGGAGTCAGTAGCCCAATTTGAGTGGTTTGTAGGAATGACTGGGATGTGTGAAAATGGAGCCAATAAGAATACACAACCTTTGTAAAAAGCTTGTCTGGAACGGAAGGATAGAGATGCAGAGAGTGGTAGCTGGAAGAAATATGAGGCAGAGTTAGAGGTTTTATTTTGTTTGTTTTCTTTTTAATGGGAAAGTCCTAAGCATTTTTGAAAGCCTTTGGCAAAAGAGAGATTTAATATACCCCTGAGAGGAGTAATCAAGGAAGTTCCTGAGCATGTGGGAGAGGGTGGAAGCCAAAGCTGGTGGGGTACTGGCCAGTCAGGAGGAGGACACGTCTCTGTCGTACTAAGTAAGGGAATGGGTGTCCACAGGCATGCTTTTCCTCCTCCACTCTCATAGCCTCATTTCTGCCTCCACACTGCCCTCCACTCAACCTACCGGGCATCCTGCACTCAATTCACCTTTATTAAATACTGCCTTCACAGTGAATTTTAGGGATTAAAAAGAAATCGAGAGACTCCCCCTAGTCTATGACACCAGGCTCAACCCCTTTGCCGGGCACTCGAGTGTCACTCATTGTGTACCCACTAAAGCTTTGCCTTTACCCTTTAGTCAGCTGTGACTCTTCAGGACATCATAAAATATGTTCAGTACTGCCTCTAGGGCTGGGCTTATGTTATCAATCTAGCAGGACCCTGTTTTCCTCCTTTTTGTTTCTAGGTTCAGTTTCAATTCCAATTATAAAGATTTAGCCCCCTTCACCTGCTCTAGTTCCAGCGATTTTTCTGCTCTTATGAATTTCCACTCCTTAATATTTTCATAATTCTTTAACTGCCCTATATTTTTGTCTTCCTCTCCTAACAAGACTGAAAGCTCTAGTTGAGGAGAGTTTTGTGTCTTTTGGTTCTTTTGCACAGCAGGAATTTCTATTATGTATCCTCTTCCCTAAATTCTCCTGGTTCTTAACCCCATATACAAAATAGTTACACCTATTCAATAGGAAATATGATGTCTCCTGGGCTCCAGGTTTTAAAGAATGGTCTGTCTTATATTTTTAAAGTGAATTTTGGGAGGACAACAATGCAAACTTTGATTTTAAAAATAAAATGAGTGTTAAGTGCATTATACACTTCAGTTCTCACAACAACGTTGTGAGACAGATCCTGAATTTTATTCCCACATTTTACAGTTCAGGAAGCTGAAGATCAGAGAGACTAAATAGTATGTCCAATGTCAGACAATTAGTAAGTGACAGACCAAGGTTGTGACTCCTAATTCTGAGCATTTAGCCACAGTGCTAAATCACTGCAAAAAGAATGCTTGATAGTGACACCACTTCCTAGGAACACAGAAATTTACAAAAACAATTAATTGGGAGCCAGGGGGATTTAGAAATGTCCAATTAACCCATACTTTAATGTCTATTTTGCTTTTTCATCACAGTACAAGGTTTGCCTTTGGCAACTGCTTATACCAAAGGAAGTTCTGTGTCACAGCTATTAAATATGTTGATTACCAAAGAGGTTACTGTACGTAACTTAAGGAGAAAAAGAAGAGAAAATTCATGACAAGCACAGATGAGAGAAGGCTCAGAGAAACACAAACTTATGACCACATAAGGATGAGGCTGAAAGTTCAAGCACAGAGCACAGCTAAGGAATATTCTTAATTTTAACATACCCAAACTGTTAGGTAGCATTAAACAAAACAGAACAAAATAAAACAAATCAGCTTTAGCAAATTAAAAAACAATATCAAGCACCGAAAAAAAGAATGTAGGGAGTTCAATTATTAATCACTCAAACTTCAAATATCCTTCACTTGACAGTAGTGAGAATTATGTTGTATGAAATCTTCTGATGAGCGATTCGAGAAGCCCAAGTCCTACACTGCACTGTGCTTTATGTGAAGATGCAGACCTCTTTTTAAAGGTGAAAACAAATGCTTTATACTACCTTTGCTCTCTACTGATCTCTTCTACTTCAACCTGCTTCCAGTTAAAACTTCCTTCAGATATTTCTTTAAAAGAAGTTAAATTTAAAATTTAATTTAAAAATGAAAGGAGGTTAAATTACCATGATTTCTCTCCCTATCAGCAGAAATACATGGTAACTTAGAAAGAAGGAATTAAAAGGAGTGGTTGAACTTTAGCATTACTTTTTAGTTTTTATAAAATTATTATGTTGTCATTTAACCACTTAATATGCTCTACATACACATAATTTTAAAGCACTTCATTTCTAGTTTCTATAAATAATAGAAAGCAGACAAATGATGTTGCTTGGTGCCGAATTTCAATGTACTCAGAGATGATTTACCTTTAAAAACTACAGAGCAGAAATATTAAAAGCATTTGGAAATTTTCCGATAAAAATCAAGACCAGATATACTCTCCAAACAAGAAGATCAATAGCACAATTATAACATACAGCCTGGCACTTCTTTTGCTGAGAGGACCTGATCCCACGTACAAGGGAGCAGGTGAACCTGGCAGGAGGTATATGCAGGCAGGCATTTGTCAGAGGCACTGTGTTTTTAGGTTCTGCATTCCCAGGCCCAAACAATTAGGTGCAAGTGGACCTCTGGGTACAAGCGTAACAGAGCACGCAGCCCTTCTGCCTCCACGTTCAAAAGGAGGATAGCCTGTGGAACAGACTGTGAGCAGGCTGAGGGAACAAGGGCCTTTCTTCATCAGGAAATTAAGGCACAAGGATGGACGCTGAGTGTCATAGAGGCTGTTTAACAAAGGAGGGTTTGAAATTCAGGAGGTCTTAAGCTTAAATTAAAATAAGGACTTTCTCTTGCATTGACCTCCCTGAGAACCTTCTCAAGCATGGATATAAAGGGAAGCAGAGTAAAAGTTTAAGGACTTGGGTTAGAGAGGCTAAACACTTCATATACAGAAAAAATAGTTTAAAAAAAAATTACCTGCAAGTAAACATTTAGTCCAACCAATATCATATAAGGAGCTTAAAAGTTGATAAAATTGGGTTGAAAGGCTGACTTTAGGATTATGGAGAATGGCGTATAAGAGCAAACTTCTCAATACGAAAAAAAAACAACAACAAAATAAGAAAAGAACAGAGTCAATAGAAAAGAAAGTCTTTGTCAAGAGCATTTTATTTCAGAGAGAGCAGAGCAAATTCACTGGAAATGCGGTGGGCACTGATGATTGCCCGTGTCTCTAAGGGCCTTCCTTTCCCAGCTGCTGGGAGTGCTGATGGACGGTGGTCCTCGGCTGCCAGCCCGGGTTGGGAGGCTCTGCTGAAGAAACTGCCTCCCCAGGATCAGGCCTTCTCCCAGAGGCGGCCTGTGCACGACTGGTGAAAGCTGAGGCCAAAAGCCCAATTCTTTAACCCCAAAATCTGACACCTCAGAAGGACTATTCTAGCTCCAGCACTCTCTGTGGACTTGGCTGAGGACTTACTTTGTAGAGACTGCTTCACGGCCCAACTTCTCTGTGCAATTGTGCTTCCATGCCCTTTCTTCCCAGGGTGTTGACCCCAAGAGCACTCTCTAATAAAATCCTGCATACTAAGCTCCATCTCAGAGTCAGCTTCCTGGATTTCTACCTTGAGTAGTCCAATAAGCAGAAACAACACAAATTTAATTCAATTTCTTCATTTCTAAAATAGGAATAATAATTGTGGTCGCAGAGTTACTGCAAGTATTAAATGAGGTCATGAGCACTTTGAATGCCTAGCAAGAACAAATATGCAGTAAGTGTTAGGCCGAACAAATGCTAAAATGTTTCCAAAACAGAGTTAATGTTTAAAATCTTCTGAAAAACTGTACGGAGGATGTTGTAGATAATGAGACTCTGAAAATATGAAAAATTATATGTATATATTAGTTTCCCAGGGATGCCACAACAAATTACCACAAACTGGGTGGCATGGAACAAGAACATTTTATTCTCTCTCAGATCTGGAGGCCAGAAATCCAAAATTGAGGTGACGGTAGGGCCATGCTCCTTCTGAAGGCCCTAAGGAAATTCCTTCTGTGCCTCCTCCAATTTCTGGCAGCTCCTGGCAATTCTTGGCACTCCTTGGCTTGGAGTAGCATCACTCCAGTTGCTGCGTCTGCCTTCACGTGACCTTCTTTGTGTGTCTCTGTGTCCTCTCTTCTTCTTATAAGGAGACCAATCATTGGCTTTGGGGTCCACCCTAATTCTAGGATGATTTCATCTTGAGATCCTTAACTAATTACATCTACAAAGACACTTTTCAAATAAGGTCATATTCTGAGATTCCAGGTAGGCACCAACCCACTATTATATATACATATACACAAATTCTAGACCAGGGGGTCTCATTTATGGAAGAGTTAGAGATTTACTCCAAAAGTGAAGTAAAAGAATTCCTACAGAAAGCACACACAAAAGAATGCATTGTGCGAATCTTTTTAAATTCAATAATACTGTTTTTCATTCTAGAATTACAGAACTGATTTACATAAGAGCTAGCATGATCTGTGTCTCTTAGATCAAAGTTAAATTATATCCCCCTTTCAATCTGAAGCAGAGCAGGCATCACTATCCCAATATCCTCAAGAGTGAGGAATGAACAAATATAAGAGGGGAATGTAACCATGGACCAAAATAGACATTATTATTGTAGTGACAGAATAACTTGTAACATTGATATAAAGACTGTGGTTACCAGAGGTTCTGGGGGAGGGGTAGGAAAGAACAGGTATAACATAGGGCATTTTTAGGGCAATGGAATTGTTCTGCATAATATTGCCAATATACATTTTGTCAAAACCTATAAAATTGTACGGGGCAAAGTGTAAACCATAACGTAAACTATAGACCATGGTTAGTAGCAATGCTTCAATATTTGTTCATCAACTGCAACAAATGTACCATGCTAATGGAAGATGTTGTTAATAGAGGAAAATGTGAGAGGGGGAGGGGTGGGGTATATGGGAATACCCAATATTTTTGACATAACTTTTCTGTAATCTAAAATGTCTTTAAAAATAAAGTTTAAAAAAATTTTAAAAAGACTAAAGAAAAGATAAATTACAGGTGTAATTCAAGCTTAGATATCTTTCTTTACTAATTTAAAATAGCTCCACTAATTTATTCACCAAAATTTATTGAACAAGGCAGATTGTGGTATTAAAAAGGGGGTAGGAAGGACTATTGCATTTAAAACTCAATGACTGGAATCCCATGCAGACCATAGAGACTGTCTGATTTGATCATTTGATTATTGGGGTAAGCCTCAATGGTCATAATTCTCAAACTGACTCATTAGGCAGCTTTCGCAGCTTTCGAAGGGCTCGGTTTTGGTTGAAATGAAATAATTGCTTTCCTTAGGCATGTCCACGGATAGGCATGCATCAAATTATGTATGTAGTTCCTGGAACTGATTTAGAGAAATATTGAGGCTAGGATGGGATATTTCTTTTTAGGTTGATTCTCACGGTGAAAAAAATTATGCTACTAGCCGCCAAAAAAGACCCAGAGCCAGAAATGAGCAGTTTGGTGCTTTGACTTCGTAGCAATTTTATTTGAAACATTTATGGAAGTCATTGAAAGAAGGGAATTTATCTCAGCTCTAAAATAGGAGTAAGGAATTGTAGTTTCTAGCCCATGTATTCCATTAATTATCTATACAATCTTATGTAAATTGAGTTAACTCCTTGGTAAAATGGGGGATAATAATAATTGTCCAACCTCACAGCTGTCAGGAAGATCAAATGAGATACTGTAGGTGAGAGCACTTTACATAAAAGTCTTGTTTAAATGTAATAGATTAAGAAGCAGTGAGGGTAGTTGAAAATGTCTAAAGAAGTGTTCAGAATGTGTAAGTCTACTGTTCCAAAAACACAATAAAAAAATAGCATATTTAAAAACAAACCAATACCAAACATAGGTCTAGGGTATAGATTATTGGAATAAGGTTAATATCTTCTCTGTGAAACAAACACTGCACTCATGCAAACATTTTCTGAGAGACTTGTACATACGGGCTGATGCTGTAGAACAGTACAACTCTGCGACTCCATGACGAGGGAAATACAGTAGGTGAAAGTCCATTTGGAAGCTTTAAAGGAATTTGACAGCTTAATTTTGTTTTCTAAATCTAATTTGGGGTGTATGCTTCTTTTTCAATTTTCATATTTTTTTAGTATTTTATTTTTATTGCATGTTATAAAAGTATTGGTCTGTGACTGACTGGAAATTTAAAAACGTGGTTCCTCACCACAGATAGTTTTAGAAACATTACTATAGGGCATACGGTGGTGAAAACAAAGCATCTAGCCCCTTTTATGATCAATTTAAATTTAAGTATATCTCTCACTAGATCAACCTCTTTGAACAGTAGTAATTAAAGAGTGGGTGGGGTGGAATAAATCTGTATGACACGTCAGTGAGATAACTGCAATTAATTTAAATATTTGCCTAAATAATAAAGTCTTGATATGACAGCAAAATTTGCCACCATTTGAGTCTGAGCTGGCTTTTAAAACTGGTAGGTCTGCCTTTTAACTTTTTCAAAGAACTATTTGATATATTAATATTGAACATATTAACTATCAAAATATTAAAATTCTCAATAAGTCAAATGCTAATTTAACTTAAAGACCCTTTTGATTTTGAGTCTAGAAACTGCAATTTTAGAATGTAGTTTTGTTATAGTGCTGGTTCCATAATTTCAATTATTCTCTTAAAAAATAATCCTCCATGCTGAAGGCAGGGAGATGGAAAAAGAGGTGTAATATGGGGGCATTTTCGGGACTTGGAATTGTCCTGAATGACATTTTTTTGCAATGACAGATACAGGCCATTACATATCCTGCCATAACCTACAGAATTGAGTGGGAGAGAGTGTAAACTACAGTGTAAACTAGAATCCATGCTTAGTGGCAATGCTCCAAAATGTGTTCATCAATTGCAATGAATATACCTCACTAATGGAAGAAGTTGTTAATGTGGAGAAAAGTAGGACGTGTGGAGAGTGGGGCACATGGGAATCCCTTATATTTTTTTATGTAATGTTTTATGTAATCTAAGTATCTTTTAGAAAAAATTAAAAATATATTAAGAAAAATATATATAACAAAAAAAAAAACACCTCCAATTTTATTTCATTCATTAAATGGTCTCTGCAAAGGATTATATCTCTTTAGTAATATGATTGATAACTCCACTCTATTTGAAAGTTCAGCTCAACACTGATTGCTTCTTATTTTATTTATTTTAATTTTTATTCTCAGGCAAGAGAACAACTCCATAATGGAAGAAATTATTCCTGTCTTTTTACTGCTATATCCATAGCACTTAGCATATCTCCAGGAAGACAGCACATAGATGAAAAGAAATAAAAATAAAATAACTAAAATAACCAAGCATTTGGAAGCTGGTAGCTCCTTGAGGGGGGTAACCATGACTCATTCATCTTTGCATACCAAGCACAGCAGCACAGTGCTAGAAACAGTAGGAGGGTCAATAAACGCTTGTTGAAGAAAATAAATGAATGAATGAATAAAAGCACTGGGTAACTTCCAAAATTTAAAAGAACACATATGCTTTTTACTCTCTACTTAAGATATTTTAATATTTACTCTACAATGAACTCTGAACAGAAATTCAGAGTTCACACCAGCAATCCTTTTACAACCAACACAATGTGAATAGTAATGATCAAACTAAAATGAAACAGGAAATCTAAGGGGCTGAGAATCTTGCTTGAGTTACTCTTTTCAGAGTACATGTATAGAATTTCCTTCAAATAACCCTCCGTTGAAACACACACACACACACACACACACACACAC
>JAQZBX010052656.1:0-19074 GCA_029593785.1 Cabassous unicinctus | reverse complement strand
AAAAAGAGGAACAAACTATTAACACATAAAACCACTTAGGTGAATATCAAAATCATTAGCTGAGCGAAGAGTCAGCCAAAAAGAGACTACATATTGAGAAATAATGTAAAAAAAATGTAAAACAATGATAATAGAGAAAGCAGTCTAGTAGTTGCCTGGGGATGGAGTGAAAGATAGAAGGATTTTTAGCAAGGGGAACATGGAACCCTTTAGGATGGGGGAAAATTTCAACATCTTGATTGTGGTGGTGGTTTCACCAGGTGTGTATATATCTTGCAAAACTCATCAAATTGTGTAATTTGTAAGTAAATTATACTAGACCTCAATTGTTGGCCATTTATTTCCTAAGAACTTTAAGATCATTTTGTCCACTTCAAAACAATCCCATTCCCAACTCAACAGGATTTCCAATTGAAATTAAACAAATAAATCTACGCACACATATATCTACATAAAAGTTTTACATTGCTTTTTTCATTTAGGAAAATGTTAAGCTTTACTGTTGTTCTGGTCTTATTATTAAGACTTTATAGGTTTCTTTGTTTCTTCATATTTCCTGTTAAATGTTTTCCTTGGTATTTTACAGTTTTATTGGTATTGTCAGTAGGGCTTAAAAAAAAAACTTCATTTTTACTTCTGATTGTTATGATAGAGAAAAGCTATTGACTTTGGCATATTTACATCAGATGCAGCCACTTTATAAAATTTTCTTATTTATAATTGTACTCAAGTAGTTTTATGGGCTTTCGATGTTTTACATCCTACAAATAAAAGTAATTTTGTTTCATAATTTCCATTGTTTGCACTAATTATTCTATTTGGGGTGGCCTTTTATCATTAGCTAAAACTTTCAGAAATGTTGAATGGTAGTGTGTCTCTTTCGATTATTTTAAAATGACCATTTTTTCACTGTTTAGTATGTTGTTGGTTTTTGGTGAGTGGTCTTTATCAAGTTTGGGAAGTTCCATTTTAATTCTTCTATTTGTAAATATTATCAAAGGCCCTTTAGGCATTTATTGGTAAAATTGCAGTTTCTCTTCCACAAATTAATATGAGCTATACTGATAGATTTTTAAAAAATGCTTCATTCCTTTTGGATGGCTTTTCGCACCAATTATAGATCTGTATCACATCGTTTAAGGGATATATTGTATAGCTGTACTATAATTTATTTATTATGATTTATTTAACCCTGATTAATTGCTATCTAGGGTGACCTTTTTATTTGGGCTCAGTGCTGTGATACAGTATACCTCTAAAGTGATTTCTGATTCCAACTTTACTTTCCATGCTCCCTCTATAGGATGGGAGTGATGGAAAAGGCTAAGTTCATATATTCAAAACTTTTTCATTTTCTTATGTTCACGTTTCCCTCCTAATAGAAAGGCAGTTTGTTGGTTTTTTTTTTTTTCTCCCTCCCAGATCCCTTCACTTATCTAAAAATATTTTGGGTTGCCTTTTCTTGGTTCTTGGAAGCTCTATCCCTGCATCTTTACTAATCTTAGCCCTAGACCTCCATGCCCTAATTTTTGTGGATCCTATGTTGGCAAATTTTATCCTTTTCTGTTTTTAGCTTTCACAATACTAAATGGGTTAGGACATAGAAAATTTAGAATCATAATACTTTTTCTATCTGTAGGCAGTGTAGGCAGTTCTCAGACTTGGCAGTGCAACAGAATTACTTGGGGATCTGCAAGAGAGAGTTTTATATTTCTAGGTCCTACTCTGCCATTCTCTGAATCAGAATTTCTGAGACAGAGGCTAACAGAATGATTTTTTTTCTTAACAAAACAACAAACCTTTAAAGCCATCTTCTTACCCTGTCTTAGTTTGCCAGGGCTGCTATGACAAATCACATACAATGAGTTGGCTTAAACAACAGAAATGTATTGCCTCCGAGTTTTGGAGGCTAGAAGTCCGACATCAAGGTACTGGCAGGCCTTGCTTTCTCCCAGTCTGTTGTGTTCAGGCAATCCTTCGTCACATGGAGATCTCTGTTTGCTCTGCTGATTTCCAATGACTTCTGGCTTCTTCTGTGTCCAAATGTTCTCTGCCTTTTAAAGACTTCAGTCATATGGATTAAGGCCCACCCTGATTCAAGTTGGCCTCATCTAAATAAGATCTTTTAAGATCCTAAATACAAATAAGTCTATACTTTCATTAATAACTTCCTCAAAGGCCCTATTTACAAATGGGCTCACACCCACAGGAACACGGATTAAGATTTACACATATTTTTATGGGGGGCATGATTCAATATTCAACACCGTCCTGCTGGGACTGTGCTTCATTCTCATCAAATCCATGGAGTACCTCTGGAATACCCTATCAGATCCTCCCCTAACTGCAAGTATCCAGGTGGCAAGAAGAAAGTCCCTTCCATGGTTGGATGCTTGCAAGGGCTCCAACTGTTGTGCCCAGGACAAAGGGTACTTGGTTCCCGGCTCATAAGGCTGTGACGTGGGATGCCTCTTTCCAAAGAAACATGGTTAGGGTTTTCTTCCCTCCTGGTTTTTATTAATGTACAAAGAAAAAGAAAAAGAATTTCTAAAGGGAAAAATCACAATGCCAATATCTGAAGACATCAACCATTTTCATTTTTCAGTTTTCTCTAATAGTCCTTATTGGAATTGTTCCATTCAATGGCATTATTTTCCATAAGTACTAACTGGATTTTGTGAATGGGCTAAGAATCTCTCTCTCCCCAACTTTATTATATCTACAAGAAAATGGATTCCAAGTTCTAAACCAATTAAAATGAGCTTTCTGTAGGGCCTGAGGCTCAGAAGACCTGGGTTTGAAATGGAGTCCATCATTTACTAGCTTAACACTGCTGAGCTTCTTAAATGGCTAACATTTAAGAAATGCCTGAAACAGTATACATTTTTTTTTTTTTAAGGTACCAGGGCTGGGGTGGGGGGGATGGATTGAACCCAGGATTTCGTATGTGGGAAGCCAGCGGTTAACCAGAGCCACATTGGCTCCCAAGTTGGTTCGTTTTTTTTGTTTGTTTGTTTTGTTTTGTTTTGTTTTTTAGGAGGCACGAGGGACTGAACCCGGGACTTCCCATGTGGGAAGCAGGCGCTCAATAGCTTGAGCCACATCTGTTCCCTGAAACAGTATTCATTTAATAAATGTTATTTCCTTTGTCTTTCAATTATATTCTTTATATCCACACCTCTAAGTGTGATAAACATTTTTTCCCTGAAAGTTAATTTTTTGTTTTTTTCTTAATAGCAAACACAATGGGTTGCTTCCCCAAAAGTTTCCTTTCCAAGGGGCACTGTTATTAAATATTTAAATTATTTTACATCTGGTTTCCAATTAAAGTGTTCCAACTTAAAACACATTCTGATGTTTTATTTTTCCAAGCTACAGCAATTGTAACTACAGGAAAATCTTCAAGTATGTGTACACCATGTCAGTCAGATTTTTACTTTAATGAAAATGCAAGTTGCTTGTGCTTTCTGGTCAGAGCACAGTTTTTCATTAAACTCCCACTTTTACCATGGAGAATGGGGACAGAGAAAGTGGTGGCAGCAGGGGCTTACTTTCCTTCCCAAGGGAAGTATGGCAGAGGCTGCCCATTGTCCCCTATATCCTTTCAACCCTTCACTCATAACTGAACTTCCAATTCTTAGTTAGGCACATGGCTGCTCATTATAAATACAATTCCCAGCCTCCCTGTAACTGGGGGTGACTAAGGTCTGGTCAATGGATGTGAGCACAAGAGCATGCATGCACCTGTGAACGGTGCCTTAATAGGAAGGAGCAGGTACTGCCCTTACTCTTTTCCCATTTCCTTTGGCTGAAATGCAGAGTAGAATTACCATATTACTTCAGACTTTTTACATGAGAAAGAAACAACTGCTATATTGTTTAAGTCATCATTTTGGGCAGCAACCAAACTTACATCCTAATGAATAGAAGGAGATCATGTACATGATCTGGAGAACTGAAACTATGGGATTTTCTGATGAGAATGAAAACAGAACTTAAAGGGGAAGAAACGTTCAGTTTAAGCTAAGGAAATCTGTACCACCTTTTCAAGTCTCCTTTACATAAACCTTGGAATCAAGAATGGGAAGATAACAATTATGTAATCGAACATGAGTTTTAATAAGAATTTTTAAGACTGTTGACTAACAATTTACTAATAGTATTAAGACTCTAATGTACAAAAATAGCTGTTTTTTAATGCATATAGATTCATCAATTTCATTTGTAGTTTCTAAAATAAAGGCAGGTTTCCAATCCTTAAAGAAATAACATTTGTTTTAAAATTCTTATGGCACATGCAAAATGAACAAGAGTGGTACCAATTTTTTCAAGTAAGATATGCATCACACTTTAGATGGTATTTAGTCAAGGATCTTTGTAGGAAACTAATTAAAAACCAAAAGGTAGGTTCTAGGGAGTGATAAGGGAATGTCACCATTCATTCTTCAACCATAAAAGAGGCTACACTCATTTTCAGGTTTCTCCAGTTTCTAATCTGAATTTAGTAAACGAATCAATGATTAACATAGTCATTTCTGCCATAACTAAAAAACAGGCACCTGCAAATAAAAACAAGCAGTAAGTCTGAAAGGTAATTTCACTTTCTAAATTTCTTTAGCTTTTCAGAAGATAATTATCCAGCATTTACTCAGAGCAATTATCCTGCTGCCATATGGCATCTATACGATACCACTGACCATTAAATTACAGGATAAAGAACGCATTTGGCTACTTACAAATGCAAAAGGACGATGAAACTCAGATAAAGGCAAATAACCATTCATTTATCAGAAGAGCTTCATTGAAAAGTTGTTTTAAATATTTTGGAAGGCCCAAGTTATTCATAAATTGCACCCTAATTAAAAAAAGAAAAAGCAGGACAAAATAAAAAGGCCAAAGCAAGCCTCACAATACCATTATTTGCATTTCCATTTTTGGCACATATCTTTCAGGTGAGGGGACAGTGGAATGAAGACACTCCATCTCAATAAATGAATATATGAAAGCTGAAGCACTTTAGTACATAGTAAATCTTTTAAAACACATCACAGTTCCTTGGTTTGCCAGAGCTGCTATAACAAATACCACAGACTGGTTGGCTTACGTAACAAGAATTTGTCTCAGTTTTGTAGGTTAGAAGTCCAAAATCAAGACAGGCCTTGCTTTCTCCAAAGTCTGTAGAGTTCTGGTGGTGGCTCGTGGCAAAACATAACTCAGTCTCTGCCTCCATCAAGTGGTGATTTGTCTATTGTGTCCAAATTTCCTTTGCTTACGAGGACTCCAGTCACGTTGGTTTAAGGCCCATCTTGATTGAGTTTGGCCTTATCATAATAGGATCTTTGAAAATTCTATAAACAAATGAGCTTTTATCCACAGGACCTGGGGTTAGGACTTGAATATGTCCCATGGAGGACACAATTCAACCCATAACAACAGCCAAGTTATTTAGAGCATAGACTTGGGTTTAAAAGACACACATGTGGATCTCAATCTTGATATTGATGCCATCGAAAGAGTGGCCACACAGCCCAAGTCTACTAGCTAGAAGCTACCTCATGTTCCCATTTCTTTGCCATTCAATTTAAAGTTTTTCCTATTCATCTTCGCATCATGGCCTTAGAGCAGCCAGAGTGCTCAGGCATCAGATTCTGCCTAAAACAGATGATGATGGAAAAGCATATTCAGCAAATCTTTTAACCTCTAGGAGCCTGTCTTCCCATCTGTAAAATGGGAATACCACCTAACTACCATGTGAGTGAAATGGACTTGCAGCTTGGCATTGGCAAAACAGTATCATCTTGGCTTATGGTAGGGGTTCAATAAAAATCTGTTAAAGGAATGAGTAAATGAATGGATGGTTTTACTAAAATGAAGAGAGTTCATACAAATGTGTGCATATGTGTAGTTGGTGGGGGGAGGAGGTTGATAAAGGAATGAGAAACCTAATGCAACTTAGAAATGTTATAAGCATTTTATACAGAGAAAAATCAGTTTTCTAATGTCAGGAGTCACATAGCCATGTATACAATGTTGTGTTTCATGCAAACCAGGCTTTGCTGAAATTGACAAGAGAATCCACTTAACCAAAACTTTGGAATCGGAGATGATGTCTCAACTGGCCGATCGCCCAGCCACTCAAAAAGCATGATTACTGTATGACAGTGCTGAGTATTAGAAGAACACCGACATTTCAGTTTTTATTAGATTCTGATAAGATAAGCACACCACAGGAGCATAATGCCTCTCAGCTTATTTGTAGATATAAATCATTCACTGTTTTTATGTACAATCTTTGAAACACAATCTTAGTTTTATTAAAAACAAAATAAATCTAAAAAGCTTTCCTTCAAGTACACAGTATGCATAAGAATCTCTGCATTACATCATCTTACATTAAATATTCTGAATGACATAGTAGAAACAACTTACACATTTAAAGTGAAGAGAGGAGTTGACAGCTGGAAATCACACACACGTACAGAAAAAAACAAAAAAGCAGACAAGGAGGGAAGGTCTGTGATCTCTGGCTCGAGGCCAAAGGTTGAAGCCAGGAACATGAAACATAGTCTAAAATACTCTAAAATACTTCAGCAAAAATAAGCAAACATTTGTAAACAACTTTAAAACAATATGATGAGCTGCTAAGGTAAATAATCTTAACTGTTTTTTATTTGACTCAAAAAATCTATTTTTACTGCTGAGGAGTATTTCCCCCTAGATTAGTTAAAATCTTTGTTTTTTTTTTCTCTGGAGACAAGAATAAAAAATTGTTCAGGGATTGTTTGTGAATTTCTTAGATTTGGGCCCTTTAGCCACTTGCTTGCCTATTGCTATTTCCCCTCCAAGAGGTTTAAATTATAAAACTAGAATTAATAACTAGTTTGGCTCCTTGTTAACGTCTTTATTTAAAGTGTGATGGGTGAGCACACTGATGAAACTGGCTGTGGCTTTTTCAATTATCCCTGGTATCATTTTCTCCCATCACAGAGGAGAATCAGGATTTAAAAAGTATCTGAGATTGGCAATGTAACTACTTAAAAACAGAATGCAACTGATTTACACTCAATGTCAAGGACAAGTACAGTACGGAAAATCCCAAGGTACTTATTGTAAACAAACAAGCAACTGTTCAACAGCCTTTGCATTTGGTACCATGACTTAAAACTATTTTCTTCCATTTACCTATTTTTATGAAGTAACTGCATGTAATAATAAAATTTCCCTTTGTGTGTTATGATACAGCATAAATACACTGATAACTAGAAAAAGAATCTGAAATCTATAATGCTGAATCCTAATGAGAAGAATGTCAAGCCTTGGCATCCCTTGGATAGCTCATGCTGAGATATTAAAAAACACTCTAAACACTAAGTCCTTCTGGTGGAGTGCAACGTACATGCAGGAAGCAATACTCTGGATGAGTTATGCTTTTTCTTAGTCTATAGTTTTCTTCTGTGCCAATTTTATTTTACTATTAATATGTTGAGCCCAATGTCAGTTTCAACTAGGTAATGAAATTATTTGGGAATGATAAAAACTCCTTTTATTTAAATGAAGCAAGGGAAGACATTTAGTTCTCAGAAGCTTTCTAATAACAGATTTTGAAGAAGCTAAAAATAACACAGTTTAATACAAACTGTCCTTTACCTTTATTGCTTGTATACACAAAGAATACATTATAAAACTCAGTGGGAGGAAGAAAAAATAATGGAAGAAAAAGTTACCTGCTTTAGCATTTTTAAGAAAGTTTTGGTAACTTCTTAGACCAACTTGCTTATCTGAAATAGAACAAACTGTAACACAATCATGATATAATTCTAATAATCACAGCAATTATGCTTTCATTTTTAAATTTTCTTTTCATAAAACATTAATGCTATAAAAACAAGACTGATGATGACATCCTTACTTAAAAGATAGCTTGTACTGGTATCAAAATGTAATTTATTTTAATATCAATTGAAAAAATAGAGTTCATAAGGTCTATTATTTCAATGAAGTTTTATTATTTTAAGTTATTTTCAAGTTGGCAGCAAAGTTACTGTTAACAATATAAATTTTCTCTTTATAAGTGTTGAAATGTTCTCTTACAAGTGGTGAAAGGCAGTAGGCAGTCTAGGATGGGCTTGCAAGGAAAATCAATTATTCAAATATCTAGGATAAGTAGGACACTTGATGAATTTATATTTACTTCTTTAACTTCCTTACTAGTTGTTCCTGACTTGCCAGCTTTATTCCTCATTTGGTATTATGAGAAGAAATCTGATCGCTTCTCGGCCTTTTGGCTAAGATCAAGTGGAGAAGAAATCTAAGCTCAAGCCTTTGAGCTGAACAATTACTTTTCCATTATTTCTCTTCAGTTTTCAAATATACAGTAAAAGAACCCAATAATCATTACAGGAAGGAATGATCATTTAAGCTGGATCATGTTCATTTGCCTTTTAATTTCACTTAAGAGATATTAAAATTAAAGTCAAAAAAGCTATACAGTTTCAACACACATACACACAGAGAATTAAAAATCTTTGTCCCTTAAAAAAAAAAAAAAAAAAGAGTTCCAATTTGTTTAATGTATCATAATTAAATTTTAGTCTAGTGAAACCAGGTAAAATTACTTCATTAAACACAGCAGCCGCCACTTACCTTTAAATATTTTATGGATGGAACTGAGTTCAGTACTGATCCAAGGATGCTGGCATCAAGGCCCTCACGGAACTATCCCTAATGGTTCTATATTTCTGTGATGTACCACCAATTATTCTAGAATTATAATACCCTGTCTTTCCTTGGTATATATATTTTGGAATAAAATTATTAATTTTTTGAGATGACATACAAGAATAAAATCATTCTTGAGGTTCCATCTCTAATATGGAAAAAAAAAAAAGGATGATGTTTGCACATAGCAGCTGGTTCGATACCCCATTTTTGTTAGCCTAGCCGTCACACAATGAGCATGCACACAGTTCATGGCATCTGTTCTGAAGTTGAGAACTGCTGCTTATTCAAGTCACAGATGACCCAATGTTATGCAATGAGACAGTTGAATTGCATGTTCACCATGAGAATAGGCAAATAAACGATGAAACAAATGCAGCAAATATAGGCAGTTGGCATTCAGAACATGCCAAAAAGCTAACACTCATGAATTGTCATTAAAAGGGTTTTTCTTTTCTTTAAAAAAAAAAGTCTTTCATTGCATATTTTAAAATTTAAAGGTCCAGAGAATCATGAAGTGCCCTGTCGTTTTTGCTGTTGACTTCTGATGACTTCTAGTTGTTTTTTGCATTGCTGGTAGTAAGTAGAAAGGCTTTTGTTTTCATCTAAAAGCTTTTTATGTTCCTGTACCAGACGAGATGTATTTTGCTGGTCCTTTTCATCCTGGTCCAGTTCAGCAACTAGTTCTTGCCTAAAAACAAGTATCACATAATAAAATATTACATATGATGGAGAAATTCTTACCTTACCAGCTGATGATGAAAGCTCAATTAGTTAAAACTTTTATTCTGGATCTATCATTATGCATCTTAAGTACACTACTCAAATCTAATTATAGGCAGAATGAAAACTATATTCCACCCTTCTAGCATAACCCCCCAAATACCATAATCTTTTTTTTTTTTTAAAGATTTATTTATTTTATTTTATTTATCCCCCCCTTGCTGCTTGTGCTGCTGTGTCCATTCGCTGCGTGTCTTCTCTGTGTCTGCTTATCTCCCCCTTGCTGTGAGGTCCTGCCGCCGCGTGAGCCAGCCTGCCCTCACAAGGAGGCGCCGGGAAGCAAACCCGGGGCCTCTCATATGATAAACGGGTGCGCTATCCATTGCGCCACACCTGCTTCCTGCCGTGAGGTTGCTGCATCAGCCCACCGCACCGCTCAGGCTGGCGTGCCCTCACAAAGAGGCCTCGGGACGCGAACCCGGGCCTCCCATATGGTAAACGGGGGCTCTATCCACTGAGCCACACCCGCTTCCCTATAATCTTTTTAATAAGTAACTGTAATTAGACAACTAGTGACACAGATAAAACAATACAATAAAAGTTCTAGAAAATATCATTCTAGTATCCCCCTTTTAACTAGGTGGGGGAAATAAAGGGCTCTGGGGAAGGTGCTATTTGGCTACAGGAAAATAACACTTGAAGTTTTAATCATTCACATCTACATTTACACTCATATTCTGAAGTCACAATCCTATTTAACTATAGTGCAAAGCTGCAGCTAAATGAACATTTGCAAGCTAATTAAAAGAGATGCTGGGGAGTGGATGTGGCTCATGTGGTTGAACGCCTGCTTCCCACATGGGAGGTCCCGGGTTCAGTCCCCAGATATGTCCTAAAAACAAAAAACAAACAAACAACAAGCAAACAAATGGGAAAATCAACTCAGGGGAGTAGATGTGGCTCCGTGGTTGAGCGCCGGCTTCCCATGTACGAGGTCTGGGGTTCAATTCCCAGGCCAGGTACAACAACAACAACAACAACAACAACAACAGGATGCTTTCCAACTTAACTTTGTCTTTCTTATATTACAACTGTGAGAACAATCCAAAGTACAGCTTTTAAATCATTCACTTTTGCAAACGTTTTCAGAAAATATCCAATCAGAGTATTTTACAGCCTGGTGAACCTCTTTAACTCTAAGTTCCTTTTATTTGGGGGGCTACTATGTATTAGCTCAAGTGAGCCTACTAACTGAATAATGAACAAAAAGTCCTCAAATAAAGTAAATTCTTAATAATATTCCTCATTTAAAGCAAGTTTTTAAAATGATTTAAACTGTCATAGCTTTCATATTCTACCCTCCAACCCACTATTTGTCTTTCTCCAGCATAGAATTCCTATTGTAATTGATTAGAATGGGGAAAACAGTTTAGATTAAGTACTGTAAAGTAAGAAATACAGGTTTTTTGTTTTTTTTTTTTAAACAAAGAATGCCAGCAGTTCTATACTTAAATTCTAAAATTTCCAGATTGTCATATTTCATTACCTATCTAGCCTTAACTTTCTTATCTTTAATAGACCAAGTTGAATTAAACTTTTATATCAGTAAATTGTGTTGAAGAAGTTACTTTCTTTTTTTTTTGAAGCGCAAACAAAACTTTTCACAAATTACTTCAGGAAACAAGAATTTTTATTTATTTAGGTTAAAATTAATAGAAGCAATCCTCTTACCATACACACTTATAGTTTCTCCCACACCACTTCATTTTAGTTACCACCATAAATCAGGTTTATATGTAAAAAACTTCATGAGGGCCAAGCTTAAGAAAATTAAAAGGTATTTTTTAAGAAATGTGAATGAAGGAGGAAGTGGACTATATTTCTTTAAAAGTGGAGTAGAGGAAGGTGGTTTCTAAAACTTTCAGAAAAACATTTTATGGGTATAAAACTCCAGGAAAAGTCATATCAAGTATGAAACAAAGCCCTCCAAATAATTCTACTCTCCTAAACACATACCTGTTAAGATTATGTCTAGAAAAATGTTTCTAAGATAAAGCACAAAGAGCATTAGTAAATAAATCAAATTAGTTGACCTATGTCCAAGGAAACAATAAATCTTTAAAAAATAAATCTGAACAGATTTTAACTTAAAAATTCCAAGAAAATAAAACACAAGGTTACATAGCACCAGTTTATTTTCCTTAGCACTAACATAATATGATATAGTCAAAAGAATTAGGTATTTGTGCGAATAATAGACAAAGAGTGTTTAAAACTTAAACATACACACATAAAATCTCTAAGTTGGAAATAAGCTTAACTAATTCTAAATATCGTAAAGTTTTCATGCCGTCAAACAATGTTATATTGCACCATAAATGATTTCAATTTCAAAATATTTGTTTTCATTTTTATTCATAAAATATGACTTACTTTCTCTGTAATAACAATGCAATTTCTGTTTGAACCTTCATATATTCTTGTGCCATTTTACAATGTTGTTCAAACACTGCCATGGATTCTTTGGAGTTTGGGCACGGTGCTAGAGGCTGAAAATAAGTCAGGAATGTTAAAACACAATTAAATCCACTTTCATTATCTAGCTAAGATGAAAGTTAAGATAGACAGAGACTGTAACATATTTTTGTAGCACTGAAGTAGTGATCTTTTAAAAAATAAGTGGTAAACCATGCCCTAGAAAATCTCAGTGTGACCTTGTCAAAGTTAACTCAGAACTTAAATTTACACTTGCTGCTTTTTATTTTTTCTCTGCATACATTTATAACCTTCACCTTATTTCCTCGAGTAATTTACACCACTACAACTCATTACTAACCTCTACCAAATTTAGGTATCTTACCTCCTAGCTTGCAGAAAAAATAATTATGTACCATTATGGTACGTTGTATGATTCATCCCATTCTTTCCTCCGACCCTGCTGAAGGAGAATGAATCCACATTTTGTTTTTATTAGAGAAGTTGTGGACTTACAGAAAACTCATGTATAAACGACAGGGTTCCCATATATCACCCTATTACTAACACCTGGCATTGGTGTGGAATATTTGTTACAATTGATGAAAGCAAATTTTATAATTATACAATTAACTGTAGTCCATGGTTTAACTTAGGGTTTACTGTTTGTGTTGTGCAGTTCCATGGATATTTTAAAAAACTTATTCTAGTAACATATATACAACCTAAAATTTCCCTTTTAACCACATTCAAATATAGACTTCAGTGCTGTTAATTATGTTCACAATGTTTGTGCTACCATCTACACTAGTGGTTTTAACACTTCAGTTGTAACAGAGAATAATGACTTGAGTGCTCTTAGCCTCTGATGGTATATTTTGGATTGCTAAATTGTTTGTATTATAGCAAAAGATGTTTACAGTTTTCATACTTCTGGGGCACTGAAGTGTATTAGTTATATTTTCAGTCTATATGAAAATGAGAATATATCTCAAAATACATTAAACAGGAATGAACTTATATGAGTTTCTATTCTAATGCACTAAAAATGAACTTATATGAGTTTCTATTTTAATGCACTAAAATTAAAGAGTGAAATGTTAGGCTTAGCAGTTTTGAACAAAGTAATGGAAGTACTACAAGATGATTTAGGACTTCTGGGAAGATGGAGGGTTAGAGAGACACAGGACTTACTTCTCTCCCAGAAAAATAGCTAGAGCACAGGAAGAAACTGTCTGGAAAACTGTTCTAGGGCTTAGGACACCAGGAGAAGGCAGAACACAATCCAGAAGAGAGAGGGGCAAAGAAAAGGAGATTCGCCAGGTAAGTTCTGTGAGTAAAAGCTGAAGTTGCAGCTGCAGCTGCTGGAGCCCATTCCCCTACCCTTGGAGCAGAAAGCATTGAGTCCTTTGGCCCCTGGCTGGTGGTTACATATGGAGGGGGTCGCAGGGGTCCATTTCCCCAGGAAAGGGGAGAGAGAGACATGCAGCCTATGGCTGATTCAGCTTCTGACCAACAAATTTTGTCTGTTGTGTCCCAGGAGTCACATCCTTCCAGGCAGGGTGGGGACCTGCCATTGTTTGCCTTGGGAACTGGCAGGGACTAAAGAGATCCTATCTTCTCAAACATCTCCCTACTGACCAATGACTTGAACTGGTTACTGATGATGCAGAGGGGAGTGGAATTTATTTTCCCAGGGAAAAAACTAGGGGGTGGCTAGCCAAGGGAGGAGATCAGCTTCTGACAAAGTTTGATTTGTGAGGCTTGGCTCCCAATAGCTGTCCTGAGGGACAACTTTCCGTCACACTGTAGAAATTTGTCTGTCTGGTCGGGGTTACAGTGAATACATTCCCACCAGGTTTGAGCAGAGAGGTCTGCCAAAGAGTGCCATCTGCTGGCAGATCAAGAAAATGCATGCAGGGAGTGGATGTGGCTCAAGCAGTTGAGCACCAACCTCCCACATGGGAGGTCCCAGGTTTGGTAACTTGTGCCTCCTAAAGAAGACAAACAAACAACGAGGAGACAATGAGCAGACATCAAGGGGAGGAAAAAAAACCCAAAACAACAATGAGCAGACAATGAGCAGGGAGCAAATGTGGCTCAAGCAATTGAGAACCCGCCTCCCACATGGGAGGTCCTGGGTTTGGTTTCCATTGTCTCCTAAATTAAAAACAAGCAGACAACAAGCAAACAACAAGCAGACAGCAAGTAAAAACAATGAAGAAAAACAATGAGAGAAAAACAACAACAACAACAGTGAGCAAACAGACAAAGGAGCCATCTCAGGGAAAAAAAAACCTGACCTAGGGGAGTGGATGTGGCTCAAGCAATTGAACACCTGTTTCCCACATAGGAGGTCCCAGGTCTGTTCCCAGTGCCTCCTAGAAAAAAACAAAAACAAACAACAAGCAAAACCTAATGAAAAAACCAACGCAGGGGAACCAATGTGGTTCAGTGGGTGAGTGCCAGCTTCCTACATACGAGGTCCCAGTACCACAAAAAACAAAAACAAAAAAGAAAATGCATGCAACAAAGATAAAAGTAAATAAATAAAAGAGGCTCTTTTGGGCCTTTACAGCCTCACTCCCCAAGGTCCTTGGAAACTGGACTGCAACTCATTACTGGGTCCATGTCCCTGATCTGAGCAACTAAACAAGGAAAATCCTAAAGACCTAAAATTAGTTGAACAAAGGATCAAAGAATAGCAGTAACACACAGCCACCTGCCACCAAATCCCTCACTAAATGAGAGAGAAACTGAGCATCAGAGTAAACTCACTATCATAATCAAATGCCTAGATATCAGCAAAAAATTACAAGCAATCCTAAGAAAAAGGAAAATATGGGTCAGGCAAAGGAACAAATCAAATCCCCAGATGAGAAACAGGATATAAGACAACTAATCAATGATGTTCAGACAAATCTTCTAAATCACCATCAAGGAGTTGAAGGACAATATGGCTAAAGAGGTATCTGAAAACTTGAATAGAAAAATAACAGAGCTTATGGGAATGAAAGACACAATTGGGTAAGATTAAAAACACATTAGAGGCATACAACAGCAGATCTGAAATCACAGAAGAATCAGTGATGCAGAAGACAGAACAACTGAATTTGAAGAGAGAAGAACAGAGAAAGAAAAGAACAGAAAAAATTGAGCAGGGGCTCAGGGTGTTAAATGATAGCATGAAGTGCAACAACATATGTGTCATGGGAGTTCCAGAAGGAGAAGAGAAGGCAAAAGGGACAGAAAGAGAAATAATAGCAGAACATTTCTCAACTTTTACGAAAGATATGAATTTAAATGTCCAAGAAGCGCAGGGTGCTCCAATCAGAATAAATCCAAGGAGACCTACTCCAAGACACATACTACTCAGAATGTCAAATGCCAAAGATAAAGACAAAATTCTGAAAGCAGCAAGGAAGAAGCAAACCATCACATACAAGGAATAACAAGTAAGACTTAGTGTAGATTTCTTATCAGACACCATGGAGGCGAGAACACAGTGGTAAGATATAATTAAGATACTGGAAGAGAAAAACTGCCAACTGATAATTCTTTATCTGACAAAACTGCCCTTCAAATATGAAGGTGAGTTTAAAATATTCACAAACAAACAGAAACTAAGAGTTTGTAAACAAAAATCTGGCTCTGCAAGAAGCAGTAAAGGGAGTTCTGCAGCCCGAAAGGAAAAGTAGTAGAGAGGCTTGGAGGAGAGTGTAGAAGTAAAAACTATCAGAAAGGATAAGCAAAAGGCTAAAAGGACAGACAAAATAAGATATGACATATGAAACCCAAAGGATCAAATGAAATAAATAATGCATTTACAGTAATAATATTGAATGTGAATGGATTAAGCTCCCCAATCAAAAGATAAAGGCTGACAAAATGGATAAAAAAACAAGAGCCATCCATATGCTCTCTACAAGAGACTCACCTTAGACCCAAGGATACAAATAGGCTGAAAGCGAAAGGTTGGAAAAAAGTATTTCATGCAGACAGTAACCAAAAAAGAGCAGGGGTAGCTATACTACTATTGGACAAAACAAACTTTAAATGCAAATAAGTTTTAAGAGATGCAGGCCACTATATATTAATAAAAAGGAAAATCCACCAGGAAGGAGTAACAGTCGTAAATATCTATGTACCTATGCTAGGATGCCTCAAATACATGAGGCAAACTCTGGCAAAACTGAAAGGAGAAATAGCCGTCTCTACAGTAATAGTTGTAGACTTCAACATACCACCAACATCAATAGATAGAACAACTAGACAGAATATCAATAAGGAAACAGAACTTGAACAATATGAATAAAAACCTAGACAGGGGAGCAGATGTGGCTCAAGCAGTTGAGTGCCCGCCTCCCACATGGGAGGTACCAGGTTTGGGTTCCCCATGCCTCCTAAAGAAAAAACAGATGAGGAAAAAAAAAAAAAAGCTAGACCTAACAGATATATACAGAACATTGCACTCAAAATCAACAGTCTATATATTCTTCTTGAGTGCTCATGTATAGTTCTCCAGGAACATGGATCACAAAGCAGATCTCAATAAATTAAAAAAAGATTGAAATTCCACAAAGCACCATCTTGGATCATAATGAAATGAAGCTGGAAATCAATAATAGGTAGGAAAGTGGAAAATTAGCAAATATGTGGAGGCTAAACAACACACTCTTAAACTATCAGTAGGTCAAAGGAAAAATTTTAAGAGAAACTAGTAAATATCTTGAGACGAATGAACACAAGAAGACAACTTATCAAAACTTATGGGATACAGTGAAGGCAGTGCTGAGAGGGAAATTTATAGCTCTAAATGCCTATATTAAAAAAGAAGAAAGAGCTAAACTCAAAGACCTAACTGAACACTTGGAGAAACTAGAAAAGGAAGAGCAAACCAATCTCAAAGCAAGCAGAAGGAAATAAATAATAAATAGAGCAGAAATCAGTAAAATTGAGAACAAAAAAAATAGGGAAAATCAACAAAACCAAAAGCTGACACTCTGAGATCAATAAAATTGACAAACTCTTATCTAGATTGACAAAGAAAATAGGAGAGAAGATGTAAATAAATAAAATCAGAAATGAAAGGGGGGATATTACAACTGATCACAGAAATAAAAAGGATCATAAGAGGATATTATGATAAACTGTATGCAAACAAATTAGATAACCTAGATGAAATGGACAAATTTCAAAATGCACAATCATCCTACAAAGACTCTACAAGAAATACAAGAACTCAACAAACCAATCACATTTAAAAAATCTCCCAACAAAGAAAAGTCCAGGACCAGATGGCATCACAGGTGAATTCAACCAAGCATTTCTAGAAGAATTAACATCAATCCTGTTCAAACTCTTACAAAAAATTGAAAAGGAGGGAAAATTACCCAATACATTTTTATGAAGCCAACATCACTCTAATACCAAAGCCAGATAGAGATACTACAAGGAAAGTAAATTACAGACCAATCTCTCTAATGAACACAGATGCAAAAATTCTCAACAACATATTTCCAAATCAAATCCAATAGCATATTACAAGAATTATATACCACGATCAAGTGGGTTTTATTTCTGGTATGCATGGGTGGTTCAACACAAGAAATGAATTAATGTAATATACCACATTAACAAACTGAAGGAAAAAACCCACATGATCATCTTGATTGATGCAGAAAAGGCATTTGACAAAATCCAGCACCCTTTCATGATAAAAACACTTTAAAAGATAGGAATAGAAGGAAAGTTCCTCAACATGATAAAGGGCATAGATGAAAAACCCACAGCCAAAATCATACTCAATGGGGAAATGTTGAAAGTTTGCCCTCTAAGATTAAGAGCAAGGCTAGGATGCCCACTGTCACCACTGTTATTCAACATTGAGTTACATGTTTTAGCTACAGCAATTAGACTAGAAAAAGAAACAAAACACATCCAATTTGGAAAACAGGAAGTAAAACTCTACTATTTGCAGATAACAAGATCTTATACTTAGAAAATACTGAAATATAAAGGTACTAGAACTAATAAACAAGTTCAGCAAAGTGGCAGGATACAAGATCAACACACAAAAATCAGTAATGTTTCTATACACCAGTAATGAACAATCTGAGGAGGAAATCAGGGAATAAAATTCCATTTACAATAGCAACAAAAGTGAAATATCTAGGAATTAACCAGATATGTAAAGGACGTTTATTCAGAAAACAAAACACTCCTAAAAGAAATCAAGGAAGTCCTAAACAAATAGAAAGGCATTCCATGTTCATGAATTGGAAGACTAAATATTGTGAAGATGTCAATCCCACCCAAACGGATTTATAGATTCAATGCAATCCTGATCAAAATTCCAACAGCCTACTTTACAGAAATAGAAAAGTCAACTACTAAGTTTATTTGGAAGGGAAAGAGGAACTGAAGAGCCAAAAACATGCTAAAAAAGAAGAGTGAAGTAAGAGGATTCACACTTTCTGACCTTGAAACATATTACAAAGCTACAGCGATCAAAATGGCATGGTGTTGGCATAAAGATAGACACACTGATCAATGGAATAGAATTCAGAGTTAATAAGTTGACTCACACCTCTATGGTCAACTGGTTTTTGAAAAATCTACCAAGTCCACTTCATTGGGACAAAACAGTCTCTTCAACAAATGGTGTTGGGATAACTGGATATTAATAACCGAAAGACTGAAAGAAGACCTCTATCTCATTCCCTATAAAAGAATCAACTCAAAATGGATCAAAAACCTAAATATAAAAGCCCACCATAAAACTCCTAGACGACAATGTAGGGAAATATCTTCAAGATGTTGTGGTAGGTGGGGGTCTCTTAAAACTTTACATCCAAAGCACGAGCAACTAAAGAATAAATAGGTAAATAGACCTCCTCAAAATTAAATACTTTTGCACCTCAAATGACTATCAATGATATCTCATTGTAGTTTTGATCTGCATTTCCCTAATCATGAGTGATGTTGAGCATTTCTTCATGTGTTTTTTTGCCATTTGTATTTCTTCTTTGGAGAAATGTCTATTCAAGTCTTTCGCCCATTTTTTAATTGGGTCGTTTTTCTTTTTATTGTTGAGTTGTAACATCTCTTTATATATCCTGGATATTAAACCCTTATCAGATATGTGATTTCCAAATA
>JAQZBX010052655.1:0-19077 GCA_029593785.1 Cabassous unicinctus | reverse complement strand
AACAGATGAATGGATAAGCAAATTATGGTATATACATACAATGGAATATTACTCAACTGTAAGAAGGAATGCAGTATTAACACATGGGACAACCTGGATGAATCTTGAAGACCTTATGTTGAGTGAAGTAAGCCAGTCACTGAAGGACAAGTATTACATGACTTCACTGATATGACTTAAGCAAATTGAGCAGATTCACAGAGCTAGAGTCTGGAAGATAGATTATTAGGAGACAGAAAGGGAGTAGACTGTGGTGAGCCAAGCCTCAATATGGACAAAATTTATGATAAGGTGGAAGGGGTTTGTTAGGCAGTGGATGGGGGTTATATTAGTTCAGTGATGTGATTGGGTTTGAAGGTGCTGGAATGTGAGGGAGACTGGGTAGGAGAGTTGGGTTGGACTATCCGTGGGACTGAGGGGAGGGCTGGAGGAAGGAGCAGGTGAACTCTGGGGATTTGTAGGTCTGTGGTTTAAATTAAAATGGTGAAAATGTTCTTTTGGCAAATATGACAGGGGAGGGTGTTGGGTTCAGGGTGTTGGGAGTAGAGGGATATGTGGGATATAGCATACCTGGGTCATGCGTCTATGGAATATGAAAGTGTTTATCTTGTCATAATGTATTATCTCAGTGGATGGAGACCTACATTATAAACAAGAAAATATTCAACTCCCATCCTGGAGAGTCCTGCTGTGTTCTCAATTAGAGGGGCAAGAATCTCTCAAGAACATAGGCAGTGCCTAATAAAAGAAATCACATCAATATGTCAAGCCCTCAATATAATTGCATGTAACTATGAACATTATTCTTCAAAGACTGAAACTTAGTCATTACCATCGGTTCCAAGGGGAGGGGGAGAGAAGAATAAAAAAATAAGTGGAATATAGGGCATTTTTAGGGCATTGGAATTGTTCTGTATGATCTTGCAATAACAAACGCAGACCATTTTAAATTTTGTCAAAACCTATGAAAATGTACAGTGCAAAATGTAAACCATAATGTAAACCATTACCATGATTAGCAGCAATGCTCCAATATGTGTACATCAATTGTAACAAATGTACCATACATATGTAAAATGATGTTAATAGGGGAGAGTGGGAGGGGGGGTTGAGTATATAAGGATCCCTCATATTTTTTATGAGACTTTTCTCTAACCTAAATCTTATTTGAAGATACCGGGGAAAAAATAAGATACTGGGAAAACACATGGAAGAAATTGTTGCTGTACGTAAAAGATAACACATCATATAGTGATGAAGGACACAATGAAAAAAAATTATTTTATTTTATTTTACTTTTGCATTTTATTTGTTATTTTTATTATTTTGTTTTCTTATTATTTTTATTTGCTTATTTTTTTACTTTGTTTTTGGGGAGGTTTTGCTCACAGAAGGGTCACAACTGTGGCAGGGGAGGAGAACTGCTGTGGGATGTCTGTGATGGGAGGATGTATGGGGAGGAGTGCACCTGGGGCATGCCTTTATGGCATATGAATATTCAAGTGGTCATCAGGCGTTGTTTTGGTGGGTGGAGACCCACGCAATAATTTAAAGAATATTCCCATCCTGGGAAGTCCTGCTATATTCTCTAAGAGAGTGGCAAGAATCCCCTGAGTACATGGGCAGGGCTTAACAAAGGAGGACAGACCATTATGCCAGGCCCTTGATATTGATGGTTATACTTATGGACACTTTCTTTTGAAATTGAAACTTAGGCTAGTATCATATACTGCCTAAGAGTTACCTCCTGAAAATCTCCTTGTTGCTCAAATGTGACCTCTCTCTAAGCCAAACTCAGTATATAAATGCACTACCTTCCCCTGGCATGGGACATGACTCACAGGGATGAGCCTCCTGGCACCAAAGGATTGTTACCAAGTGCCAACTAGCATTTGGAAAAGGACCTTGACCAAAAGGGGGAAATATTAAATACAAATGAGTTTTTATGGGTGAAATTTCAAAGTGAGGTGGGAGGTCATTCCAAAGGTTACACTTATGCATATCTCACTAGGATCACATTGACTGCCATAGTAAAGAGTTCCTCAAACAGCAGGGTTCCTGACACTATAGGCAGGGCAGACAATCTCAGGAATTTGGCACCTTGTCAGTGGGCTTTACTTTGGCATATATGCTTCCCAATATAACAGAGTTAGATTCATTTATAATTTCCATACACATAGCTCTTTGGCTCCTCTTACTTGAACCTATAATTAGCACTATACTTATAAACTATATGTCCCAGAGACTTCAATCTTCAGTCTGTTCATATGCCGTTTGAACCCTGAATCTCAGCAGAGTTGCAACACCTACTCTCCAGTTCACTGGACTCACCCAGGACAACTAACAAAAGGACAATGATGGACAACACCTGTCCCAAAAAACAGAGAGTATCACAACTGCAAGTAAGACAGTTCCATCCATCTGCACCATGGGATCTAAGTCCCCTCTCAATAAGAAACAGAATGAGCATCACCATCCTAATTCCTCAAGATTGAGGAATGAACAAACATAAGGGGGGAATGCAACTATGGCCTAAATTGGACTTATTATTTAAGCAAAGGAAGAACATGTATCATTGACATAAAGGCAGTGGCCACCAGAAGTTCTGAAGGGAAGGAGAGGGAAGAATAGGTGTAACATCGGACATTTTTGTTACATTGGAATTGTTCTGAATGACATTGCAATGACAAATACAAGCCATTATGTTTTGTAAAAACCTATAAAAATTGTGCGGTTCAAAGTGTAAACTATAATGTAAACTATAGTCCATGGTTAGTAGCAATGCTTCAATATGTGTTCATCAATTGTAACAAATGTACCACACTAATGAAAGATGTTGTTAATGGGGGAAAGTGTGGGAGGGGTGGGGGTGGGGTATATGGGAATCTCTATATTTTTTATGTAACATTTTTGTAATCTACAGCTTCTTTAAAAATAAAAAAATTAAAAGTGATAATAAAAAAGGAAAACAAAGCATCAAATCCTAAAACTGAAAACTCTCTGAACCAAATGATACTAACTACTAAATTATAATAAGATTGGCCACATGGAACAAATAATTATTTCAGTGTCATTAGAAAACAGCACACTGATCCAACACCCTTAGTGGTATACATTTTAGAACAAAGGGAATTAAAAGAAATCTTAAACTTCATTCACGATTTTCATTTTATTATCATAAGCTGGGGATGCTTATATCTGTAAATTTCAGTTGAGGGTATGTGCATCTCTGACTTTTTCCCAATATATTATAAGCAATTTGATTATAGAAAAGTATTTTTGTCCCTGCTGTCACTCCCCATAGCAGCAACATAAATGGCATACTGCAATGAAATTTAAGCGACCAAGAGATTCACAAAAATATAAATAGGTAAATGGTACAACACACACAAAATAACCATATTCGCTGTTTCAACTTTATCCACGCTTCTTTGCTATGTGACTTATCAAGTCTTCCTATCAAGATGTGGGATGTGTTACTTCACCCCTTGCATCTGGGCTGTGACTTACTTTGACCAACAGTATGCATCAGAAATGATGCTTCACTTCAGAGCCTAGTCCTCAGGACACCTTGCATGCTTTCATTCTCTCTCAGAACCCTCCTGGCCAAAATTTGAACTGACCCAAGTTAGTGTGCTATATATTGAGAAACACTTTGTCAGTTGCCCCCAATGTCCCAGCTAAAGAGCAGCCATCCCTGGCCAGCAGCTGGCCATGGGTCAATAAGTGAACCCAGCTGAGAACAAAAGAATTGCCCACTTAAGCCCAGCCAAAATTGCTGACTCACAGAATTGTAAGCTGAATAGATGGTTGCTGTTTCAAGCTACTGAGTCTGAGGTGGTGTTTAGCATAGAGAAAGTTAAATGATATGAGGAATGAAGGGGAAAGATGGGGGAAATCAGAGAGAGAAGGAGGTAGGAAGGGAGAAGAGAGTGCCTGAGTCTGAGAGCGCCTTCACGGATGTCCTGAATCTCATATTTCATTTAACCAGGGTTGCTGATGTATTGAAAGTATTCAGCAAGGCACATAAGTTAGGTTGCAATCCTTCCTCTATTTTCTCAAACTTGAGGTTTGAAATATTTATACAGATAAAAGAGCTCATTATAATTTGGAAGAATTTGCCTCATTTACCATTAGTCATACACACAGAACAAGCATCTGTCTTCCAGCAATGGGTAGCTACTTAATCTCATCTAGAAATTTTACCTTTGATTAACCCCATATAGCAGAACATTGTTGCTTTCATGTGTTTGTTAAGATACTGGTGCTCCACTTTTTAAGGCTGTTGGTATTGAGAGAGGTGATTCTTCACAGAGACATTGACCAGATTTCTGAAGTCACAATGATTCTGGATTCAGATCTGAAGCTCCTACCCCCACCCACCATTCACCCACCCACCATATCATAAAATATAAGGGGAATCTTATCCAGTGAAAAAGAACCTAGAAAAATTTATCAATATCAAAGTCTACAGAAGAGTTAGGAGAGAGACTTTGACAAACAATAAGAAATTCTGAGTTTTGTCTTGATACTGTGCAAGGAATCCAAAGAATATCCATGGACAGAGGAGATTAAAGAAAGGATTAGACAAGACAAACATAGAGAAATATCAAGCCAAAGAATCACTAAATTCCTTATCCCCTGCCAAGGGTTTTGAAAATTGGAAGAAATCCGGGGAACCATGAGGATGTGAAAGGCAGATATGCTTATGTTCATTGTAGAAGAGATTGGAATGAAAGAGAGGAAAATGGGGTGGAGCTATCTGGCCATTTTTGCCTCTGTAATTTTGGCTTAGGCCATCTTTTTCTTGAATCTTAGTCTTCTCATTTAGTGGTCTGGCAGATGAAAATAAAGTAATTAATCCCAATTAATTTAATTCTACTTATCAGTTTTATGGGCCTGTCAAGTAGTGAAGCTGCAGTAGCCAATGTACTTCCATGGACCTGCAACCCTTACAGGGTAAGAAGGGCTAGAATAGACCAGTGGTTCCCCTCCAAAAATTGTGCATAAGTATTACTCAAGATGTTTTCATAAACATGGTACACTAGGTAACATTCAGACCCATTGAATCAACATCTCTGAGAGCCTGTTAATCCAAATTCAGAAAACACCCTCAATTAATTTTCCTGCCGCCATCCAGATGCTGGTTTATGACCACATTGTTGGAAAGCACCGAACAAGATGAAATAAAGGTTAAGATTCAAAAATAGCCTACTTGTGGAGCTATCAGTAGACTAATCTGACTTCTGTTGAATTGGGGCAATTTCATAAATACATTCTTTGAATGAAGCCCTAAGGCAGAGATACCTACCTACAAAGTGAAGTGGGCAAGTGGAAAATGTAAAAAAATGGAAATCAATGCCCATAATAAAATTCACATCCAGTTGTTGCCTTTTGGGAATGAGAGTACAGCGAGATTTTCCAAATACATCCAGAATTTCCAATATTTTAAAGTGAAATATCCTGATTTTAAAATGTTAACAGGCTGTTTTCTATGGGCCAAACCATGCCTGTCCCTTTTGTTACCTTCAGATATCTACAGCTCTGTTGCTGCCTTTATTTAATTCTGCTCTGTAGTAGACATTCTGAAGTATTTCACTTATCAAAGGTATTTAAATGCAACAAAGAAATTACCCTAGGGTGATTTATGATTGATCTTTACCAAATAAAATATTTTCACCTTTTTATGCTTTAAGGGTAGTATAGACCTCATCCTTAACCCAGATTGACATGGGGCTCAGCAACAACCTCCCCACCCCCACCACCATAAACCCAAATATACACACATATTTATCCCTCAGCATTGAGGCTGATATGTGTAGGGTGTTTGTGTTTTGGCTGGAGGAAGGCACCGTATATAGAGACGCAAGGAACAATAAAGTCATGGAACAATAGCTCCCATTCTTGGTATTTTCTGAAGCTGCTGCTTTAGAGTCTTTGTGGACAATGGTGTTAAAACCACAGAATGTTTTTGTTTTTGTTTTTGTTTTTTCAGAGACCTAGTGAGACTGCAATTCCAGAGAATGATTCTCAGGGGTCCAGGTGAGAAAGTCTAAACAGAGCCAGGAGGACGGGCATTCTCTCCCTTTGTGTAGCATAGCTACAGCACGTAGAGGACTTCAAAAGAGTCCAGCTCCACCTGGCACATCTGAGATGTTGCAGTTCTTGGGGAGTGTAACGTTGGGCAGGGATTTGGTACCTCATGGAGGTGCAGTGTCAAATGACCTAGCTTGAGTCACTTGGTGACAACCACTATCCATAAGGAGACCAGGTGATAAAAACCAGCTTATTCCTGAATATCAGTGAAACCACCCAGGAAACTCTCAGAAAATTAGTCCTTCCCACCATTTACCAGCCACCATCACCATCTGTAGATCTACTGAATGCCTTTTTCACCACAGGGATATCTGTTAAGAACTGACCTAAAGCTGTATGGACCCCAGGAAAGTATGTTCTTAAAGTTAATCTATTCCTGTGGATGTGGACCCACTGTAAATAAGGATTTTTTGTTGAGTATTATTAGTGCAAATAATTCTCTACAAAGCAGGAGAAGCCAGAAATAAACGGAGTTCTAGACCTAGGTTGCTACTCGAAAAATATTAACCTGCTGGGATTGTCCGAGTATTAATTTTGCAAGAGTATAATTTTCTGTACAAATATTTCTGGCCATTATATATTGAACACTCTTCATTTCTCCAAAGCTGTATTCTTAATACTCCATATGTTAACAGCCCTCCAGTGCTGAAATCAGATTGCGGTATTTGAAGCACTTTCTGCAGCCACCCCTATGCAGTGTGGAATAAGGTGCTTTGAATTCTAACCATCAACCTCTGAAGGACCCTGGAGCATAAATTTCTGAACAGACTACTTCACATGTTATATGACTATTCTTGCAATGTAGACTAATGCTAACTTACACATACATACATACCTCACACTGTCCAAATGGAAGTACTTTCAATAAATCTTAGATAATAGAATATTCCACAAAGCATTGTTTTTGACTAAATAGTCCACTTTACAGAAAAAGAAGCCAAGTCTATGGAATTCACTGATCTCATCATCTACTCATCTACTCCCCATCTACATCATCTAGAAACAGTTGGCCCTGGTATACAGAAGAATGGCTTATAATACAAAGACTCTGGTACAATGTTAACTAGGAGAAAACGCCAAGCATGGTAGGGATGTCACAAATAGAACTTGGTACCTGCTCTAAACCAGCAAGTAACAATGGAGCCTGTTCTTCCTATAACTCAGATGCAAGATCTAAGAAGTGAAAGTGAGAGGAGTGTGGCTTACACACATAATGGCTCTCTCACAAAAATATGTCCTGTGTGGCAGAAAATATATTTCCCTTTGATAATCAGGATCAATTTTCTTGGCCAATATCCCCAAATCATAAACCTCTGTTCCTTCTCTTTAATCAGTTACTGGAGAAAGCCAAAATTGACAGGTGGATGCCTCAGCTTTAGAGTGAATGGAACCATTTTTGAGTGGAAGCACTGTTCTGCTGGTGGCAGCACTATTCTGCTGAAATATTGAAATCTTGAAATTAGAGGAGCCAAGGTTTATGTAGATAAGGAACAGCGAGAAGAGTGGTAATGGCAGTATTAACACTTGTTCCCACCTATCATTTGAATCTCTTTTCAATATTCGGGGAACTTTCCACGTTATGATTCTCGATGTGAGGCAGAATCTATTCCCACAATAGAAGCTGAGTACACTGGGAACTCAGGTTCCAGGCCACCTTTGTAGTTTGCACATGGGCACATGATCTAAGCTTAGTCAATTACAAGCATTCATTCTGGAATTTGAATAAGTAACAGTAAAGCAAAGAAGCAATCAGGAGGGGGCTTCTTTTAAAGTAGATGTGCAGTACACCCAGTTTCCAGGGGCACCAGTATATGAAACTCAACAACGACCTCCAGCCATGAGTGCCCTGGTGAAGGCCACGCCACTATGGTGTCCAGAGCTCGGTATTGGTTTTCTATTGCTTTGTACCAAATTACCACCAACTTAGTGCCTTAAAACAAAAATTTCTTCTTTTACAGTTCCAAAGACTAAAAGCCCTGCTGGGATTGCCTGATTTCCCTACTTCAGATCTCATAAGGATCAAATGACGGTGATGGTGAGCCTGGGCTCTTCTCTTGTGGCTCTGGGGAACGTTCTGTGTAGGGGGTGGCTCTGCCCCGGGGTCCTTGCATGTATCCACAAAGACCCCACAGGCACAGGCTTGGCCCTTGGCTTATCCGAGAATTGGCAGAATGCCTCACTATGGCTCATTGTATCTTTCCTGGTAGAAAGTCAGGTCTTGAACTGGGCCTTGCCTTTGCACTTGGCCTTGCATTATCTTTTGTGTGCTTGATGATCCGCTTCCAAGTTCTTTTGGGGTGTTGGCAGAATTGAGCTCTTGGGATGGAAGCTGAGGTCCCCATTTTCTTGCCGTCAGCTGGCAACCTCTCTCAGTTCCATCAAGCTGCCTGCATTCCTCATCATGTTACCTCTACTATCTTCAAGCCAGCAATAGGGCAATGTCCTTAGTCTTCCAGTCTCACTGACTTCTCTCTCTACTGCATTGTTTCTGCTTCCAGTCAGAGAATGTTCTCTGTGTTAGGGCTCATGTGATATCCTAGTTTGCCAAGGCTTCTATGGCAAATCCATACAATGGGTTGGTTTAAGAAAAAACCATTTATTGGGTCACCATTTTGAAGGCTAGCAGTCAAAAATCAGGATGTCAGCAAGGGCGTGCTTTCTCCTGGGGTCGGCAGTGTTCTGGTGATGGCAGGTCTCTGTAACAGGGCACACTCTCTCTCCTCTCTGGCTTCTTCTGACTTCTGGCTCCTACTAACAGTGCCTTAATTTTCCTCCTTTATAAGGCTTCCTGTCATAGTGATTAAGGCCCACCCTGATTCAGTTCGGCCACAACTAAATAGAATCTTTGAAGATCCTATTGACAGATGAGTCTACCCACTCTCCCACCTTAACATGTTCAAAGATACTATTTACAAACACGTTCACACCCACAGGAATGTGGATTAATATTTGAATCTGCCCTTTGTGGGGTACATGATTCAGTCCCCAACGTGAAAGTAAACTGGACCTACTTGAATAATCCAGGAAAGTCTCCTTATCTTAAGGTCCAAAACCTTAGTTACATCAGCAAAGTCCCTCTTGCCACGTGAGGCAACATATTCATGGGTTCTGGGGGCTAGAGTCTGGGCCTCTGTGGTGGTCCACTGATCTGCCACTATTGGCAACAGTGTTGGCATCCCACCAGACTAGGCGTGTGGCCCAATTTTAGCTTTTGCTTCGGCTATCTGGTCCCCAAGCTTAGTTTCACAACACGCAGCTACTGAAGCTACCGGGATCTATTCAATATTCTTCTATAAATTCCTTTTCTGCTTATCAAGGTCAGTTTCTGTTTCTTGCAATTAAAACTCTAACTGATACTGATCCACATGATTTGTCAACACTGTTGGCAAGTATTGGATGAAATTTCTTGAGCCTTCAAATTCTTCCTCAAATAATTATAGTCCATAGACTTGTTTACAAACTCCTTCTTTACAAAGCTTTAGCAGAAGTGACCCCTTAAGGGTGGGAAGCCTCTCTTTTTGTTGTTGTTGGGACAGGCCTTGTGGTATCAGTGCCTATAACTCTGTCTTATGAAATAACTCTCATATTCCTGACTATTTATTGTATAAATTGATTGAAAAGGTAGTTTTCCAAGGGTGATCACCTTGCCTCTCACTCCCAGTGGGAACCTTCCAGGTCACTGCCTTCCCCCACCCTCGCCCCTATCAAGATTGCTGGACAAACACCATCTGGAACTGCAGAGGGGAACAATCATTCCATATCATTTAGTTAAGTTCTTGGGATGGTAGCTTGAACTCATGGCCCCCTTCCCTCTAGACATCAGAGGGAATCCCATGATGCCCCACATGCTTGCTTCCCTCAGGTGCCAGCTGCACTCCCATCCCTTTACCTTCACCTGCACACTCATCTCCTTGCTGCTAGAGACACTGCTCACTCAGGTACATTCTTCACTCCTTCCTGCCCCTGCAAAGCCTCCTCTGTGCACTTGGGTTGCTCTCACCCTGGCAACAGCAAATCCTCCCTCAACTCGTCATGATTTTCTCCTCGCTGAAACCTGGTTCTCCACCAAGGAGAACCATTTCTCTAAAAAGCTCTCAGCTGGAGATCTGGTATCTCTTTCTTTCACTCCCCACGCTACAGGGTCCTTGTCTGTTTCACAGATGTGTCCTCAGGAACTTGGATAGTGTCCGACACATTAAGAAACATTACCTACTGGAAACTGGGTTAAAATAATTATGCATTTACTTTGCATTGTCATGGTATTGTTTTCTTATACTATTTATTCCTAACAAGCCACATTCCCATTGCATGAAGTTATATGAAGTTCTACCTTGATATGTTATACAAATAGCCAATTGTACTAGTACTATTGATAGAATTATATGCTTCCTCCATGCAATTTTTCTTTGCTACATGTTATATACTTACATAAAGTATGTTTTATGATTTTCTACTCTGTCTCTTGGATGCATTTGTCTGAATGTTTTGCCAAATCCAAACTGTTTTAATTACTGTTACTTGAAAAACCTTGTAAATAACTGGTGAGGAAGTTTCTTATTCCCTTTTAAACATTCATAGGAAGTCTTATCCAGATGAACACTGCAGTTCAGACTATTGAGGCATGTGGAATGACAGTGAAACAAATTGCAATGTAGGAAAAAAATACCTAAATTTTACTACATAAAAATATGAACTTCCATATGTTGCAAAACATTAAAAGTAAACTTAAAAATGAACTTGGGAAAATTATTGGCAGAAATGTATCCGTTTTTGGGTAGGGGTTAGAGAAACACTGTGAGTCCACTTTTGGCTTCAGGTCACACCTTCCCTCTAGAGTCCTCCATGTGCTCCGGCGGGACCAGCCCCTACCAGCCATCAAGCTGTCCAACTGCCATGGAAGCTTCAGGGAGAGGGAAGAGATGCTCAAGGAAGCATGTGCCTTGCAAGGCTCTAGGAGGCAGTGTGAAAGAGAGAATGTGAATTGAACACAGTTAGGATTCAAGTGTGTTCACAGAGGCCTCACAGAGAAAGTTTAGGAGTATGTCTGGAAGTAAGTGCCAGAGTCTAGAGCTTGATGGGAAGGTAGTTCCAAGAAAAGCCTGACTCTGGCCCGGCCATCGCCACTACACTCTACCTCTGCCCTTGGAGCACCTCTGCGGTCTGAGGAGAGGCCCGTGGCATAATCGAGGCACTCTGTTTTAAGGATCTGACCGTCGTAGTGTGGAAAATCCCTTCCAAAAAGCTGATCAGGAGACGTGGAAGAATCTTCCTGAGAGCCAGAGAGAAGAGCCCTCATGTGCATTCCACGAAATGTGGAAAACAGAATCAGGCTAGTTGTCAAGGACTTTGAGGCAGAAGGCACAGCCATCACAGAAAGGTACTGATGTCTGATTTTTATGTGATTCACTCCCCATTCCCTGACCAAGTTCCTGGAGAAGTAATGTGGTAAGAAGTGCTTGATCAAGGAGGTAAACAGTGTGGTTATGCAGAACTGCTGAAAATTTGATTTACTTGAATTGCTGATAGGTAAGGCTAGTAGTGCACCTATGGGTTACAGAAGAAAGAGCCAAAGGGTTAATATTATCCTTAATATAAAAAGTGCTCTTAAAACTGAAACAAAGAAATGACTGACTTTACAATGGAAAAAATGTTAAAAGATATCAACAGATAATTTACTAATGAAGAACTGTGACTAATCTATAAATGTGCATATGTGAAATTCAATTTTAAAAATGAAAGAAGAAATAAAAATATAAAATTAAAACAATAAAATATTTTATCAACTGAGCCAATGTACAAAGTTGTTAAACATGATAGTCTGGAAAAAAGGAAGATAATACAGGGCTCTCATAGGAATAAGAAGGACACAAACTTTCTAAGAGGTTTAACACTAAATATCAAACACTTAAAAAGGCCTTTATTCTTTGACAGTAATTTCACTTTTAGGAATCAACCTAAGGAAGTCATCAGAGATGGAGACAAATATTTACAAAGATATTTATTGTAGCATTTTATGATGAAAATATTGAAAACAACCTAAGCATCTAGGAAATAGAGAGAACATTGTACAGTTATTAAAGCAATGTTTAGAGTAAGTTTAGAGACATGGAAAATATTTAATGTTGAATGAAAGAGAAAAAAACATGCAAAACTGTTTAGTGTGATTACTTACAAACCATAAAACCACTGAACTGAAAATACCTCAGCCTCACCCAGGCGCCTGTGATCACTTAATGGATAAGATGATTAAGGCACAGAAAAGAAATTAAGATCAGAGGGGATAAATGACTTCCCCAAAGTCACAGAGTTAGGGGCAGACTCACATGGTGCATTTTTAGGGGTTTCCAAAATCACACTGGCATCACCACATCCTTTTTTCTTTCTTCTCATTAGTAACTGACTCTGATTCACACTGCCCTTGTCTCCAAATCCATATTTGACTGGGTAACAGGATTTGTTTTTAAAAAACTACTTTGCATCCTTTCTTCTCTAAATACTTTTGTTCTTCTTACCTATCCCATATCATTAACATTGCAAGAAAAAATGTAAGTGAATCCCTGCCCCTTAGACAATGGTCCCATAAATTCAGTACAGAAGTATTTTTTATATGGCCATTAAAATAAATTCTGGCAGAAGCAATTTTTGAAATAGTTTCAGATTGTTTACTCTTGTTTGTCCATAGAGTATATAATAGATCTTAGTCTAACCCACCATTCGACTACTTAATTTTATTTTCTGGATGAGAAAAATAACTTTTGGAATCACTTAAATTTTACCCCAAACCTAGTTGTTGGTTTTCTTTTCAAGGTCATTTTCCAAAAAATAAATGTTTAAAAAAATTCAGGAGGAGAGGTAGTGAACATACAATGCCGATTTGAGAACAGAATTGAGATTTAGATGCCAGGCAGCCAATTAAGTTCATCCACTGAGATTCACCACCTTAGCCCAATCTAGAATATTAAGTTCAATTTTGTGAGGCCTGCAAAATTTCCAATTACGACATGTCCCAAATAATTGAAATTTTGAATGTTATTCACAAATGCCAAGAATCTACTCTATTGTTTTGCTTTTCATAGTTTTTGATTATCTATAGTCTATTTTTAAAATTATCTGATGCCTATCTATCCCTCTCCAATTAACTTAGTTACATAGCCCGTGCTCCTAACTCCATCCCTAGCATAATGTTGAACATAAAATAGTTGCTCAGTAGTTACCTATTTGATTGCATGACAAAAGCTCTGCAGACATAGCAGGACCAGGTCATTAGTGGCGCTAAAGAGAGGAAAGACTGGAATGCGTGTCTTCTGGGGCACATCTATTGGTTTTATGCAAACAAACCTTTGATTTCCTACATTATCCAGAGCAAATGTTTTGCTCTATTGTGAGAGATTAATGTGTGCCAGGATCTGTCTGGTCTTTTCAGCAGTAATAGAATGAGAAATATGACATTTAATACATTAAATGAAAGGGAAAACGGCATTGAAAGTGTTTAGTTGAGGAATGAAATTCCACTGCTACTTGCATGAAAGGAGTGCAGATGGGGCCTCTAATTGTAATGTTCTTTCCTTCCCCAGCAAATACCAGTTCTTTTTGGAACTATTGGGCAGGTGTGTCAAGGCACAGCCCAGCCTTGCCATGCACATGGGTCAATGCTGCTGGAAGCCTAGGATTCTAACTGGTGGCAAAGAGCTGGTCCCCATTCATTGTCACATACATATTTGGGACTTGAATAAGTCAAGGACTTTAATGTAGACTTACTCTTGAATATTTTTCTGGTATAAATTTGTATTGCTTAAGGGAATATTTTAAATACTTTTTTCAATGATTATGATAAAACTCACCAGCTATGGATATCTCTTAATTTAAGGCTAGTAAATAAATTTCAATTAGATTTCACACAATAAGTACAAGTGTATATAGCACCATTCCTATATGCAATCCGTGATCGAGTCCTTACAATTTTACCTCCTAAACATTTCTCAAATCCACCCCCTTTTCTCTGTTTCTACCACTGCTATTTAATTCCAAGCTGCCATATACCCTGACTTGGATCTTGGCAATCTTTTTCCATTCTGGTTCGCCACCAATCTCTTTTCCTACTGCAGAGAGGGATTTAGAAAATGTAAATCTGATGTCAAGTCACTGCTCAAACACCTCACAGGCTTTCCATTGATGTCAGGTTAAAAATCAAACTCCTCAGTGGGAGCTACAGGGCCTTGCAAGGTCTCCTGCTGGGATAGCCCCTTCTACTGTGCATCTCAAGTGATTCTCACATGCAACCAGAGTGGAGAACCAGGCTTCCCAAGTACTCTGGGTCAGGATACTTTGTTCTGAATTCTCCTGCAAAGTGGCCTCTACATTTATAGTATTTATTTTCATGTAATTTCACACTTCATTTAAGGGATCATTTGCTTAATTGCTCCTTAGGACCAGAGACTCTGCTCCCCATTGTGTGTCAAATCCCCAGCACTAAATATTGAGTGCTCAACGAGTAAGGGATGATGGAACAGCTACAAACATATCGATTACTTTATTTAAAACAGTTTAATGAAAATAGTACATATTCATTATAGAGAATATGGAAATTATATAATGGTGAAATAAAAACCTATAATCTCATCACTGAAAGGTAACAAGTAACCCTGCATTCTGAATTACATTTTCTCCCAATTTTCTTTTCCTAAGCATATATATTCAAATATTACTGGGATGCTATTGTACATTAAATGCTGCTTTTTGGTGACTTAATGTTACTTTGTGATAGTTAATTTTCCATACTGAGAATGGCACAATAATAATCTACTAACCAAGGTCTTTATTCTTTAAAAAAAAAAAAAATCTTTTCATGATTAAGTATTTTGTATTATTTTTTCATTTAACAAAGTGATCTTTTTGAAAAAAGTGTTTTTTCAAATTCTGATTATTTCATAAGGCTTGATATTTAAAAATGAATTACTGAGTCAGAGGAACTATTTTTGATACTTTTCAGCATTTACATTTTTATCAGTGGTAGATAGGGCAACACATTTAGCTATACTCATGGCAAAATAAATATTTAGTTTTCTAAGTTTCCTATTTTCATAAAACAAAAAGAAAACTCCTTTTTGAATTTTCAGATATTTTTCAAATATTTATTAGATTTTGTTTGTCTTCATCTGAATGTTCATGCTCCTTTTCATTTTTCTAGTAGCGGTTAGTGTTTTTTTATCAGTTTTATGTTATTTATAAAAGGTATCCAAATTTGGACTAAATATTTTAGTAAATGTATCACTTGATTTTAATTTTATTATGTTTATAAACTATAAAAGTTTAGTTTCCATGTAATCAAAGAAATTCATTTTTCTTTTATGATATCTTCATTCTCTTTATGGTATGCTTAGAAAATCTATTCCCGTGCCAAATCCGATAAATACAATGTGAGTTTTCTTCTGGATTTTAGTTTCTCCCTTCCTTCTGTACACTGAGAAACCACAAATTAAGCTACAAAGCATTTATTTGGAGTCTTAGAATTGCAATTCGGGGTATACAGATTCAGGTAGTAAACTGCATCGGTCCCAGTTGGGGCTGCCAGCAAGTGTTTTTAAAATGAAGAAGAGGAAATTTTAAAAAGGAGAAGGTTGGGACAAGAGTCTTAGAAATAGATTTTCTTTTTCTCAGAAAGGAACTGGTTTTGTTAGCTGCTTAGGCTTTGCTTTTCACAGCCAGTTTCGGGGTTCCAGGTGGCCTAAGGGCCTTTCTATGTACACAACTCTCCATTTCATGCCTCTTAACCTAAGTTACTGCATTCTTCCTTCACACATTCTTCTTTCCTTCTTCTCTGTTTTTTCGGACATTCATCTATGAATCTCATTTCTCTTTTAAGGAATCAAGCACTGAAATTAAAGAAAACAAAACACGCTCTGGGATGAAAGGGTTGGGAGTTCTACCCCAGACTCAGGCTCTGATCTCAGGCAAGATAAGGCACATCCTTAAGTAAATCGGGCATCGCATCACTCGCCATCCAGGGCTGTTATTGGAAAGGTGATGTCCTAAAATGGCTGGATCCAAAGAAGATGCTTCTGCTCCTTTCTTCCCTTTGCACATACGTTCGTTCTTGCATTTCATGTCATTTTCTATTCTTTATTTCTTCCTCCACATTTAAGCTAGTATTAATTACTGCCTCCTCCTTAATAATTCTGTCTGACCTAATTTCCCTCTTCAGGGCCACACCCCCTGAGGTTATAACTAAGTACTACATGCTGCTTCACAGCCTTCCACTGCTTTATGGGGGCTTGCCCTCTCTACACAACTATCTCCTCCCCTAGGCGCATGCTCTGGAATGTGAACAGATTTTGCAAGATGCTGTAGAGGATTCAAAAGGTCTGCACATCTCAGCTGACTGATTTGTTGAGATAGCAAAAGAAAAGCAATCCATAAGAATTTAACCCCCACTCCCAACCCTACCCTAACCAAGAAACTTACACCTTAAAAAAATATACGGGAGGGTCAATGTGCACCAAGCACTCAATGGCAAATTACGTATCATAGTTCATAACCCTTGTCAGTACGTTTTGGACTTACGGGGGATATTTTCAGGTTCTGAATACAGATTCCAGTATTCAGAGCTCAAATTGTCATACTTCTAGCTGACCTCAGCCCCCTTCCCAGGGTTCACTCCTTCCTGTCTCCTGGGGGCCTGCAGCTCCTTCAAAGCACCATAACCACCATAACCTCTTAATCTGGCTGCTCCTTTGGAGAGCTCGGCTCAGGGCTGGCTGCAAAGTGCTGCTAATTAGCTGTGGCGCTGGCCTCATCTCATCAGTGTGCTCTGCCTTCCCTTTTTCCCATCTTCTGCCCCCTCCCCTTTTTTTTCTCCTTAGACTGAAGAGCTCCCCTTAGATACAACATGATTTCCAAATCAGAGCGGTGGAGGCAATCAGCATATTTCTAGAAGGCCATTAAAGATCCTTCATTAACATCGAGTGCCCCTTTGTAATGAACCATGGAGCTGGGAAGAAGGATTGAGGTTTAACCTCCCTGCAGAGAAGCAGCTAAAGGTTTCACTGCCCAAGATAAAGGCAGCAGCTGGCCACAGACCAGTCTGTAGAGCAGCATTGCTTAATGGTGAGAACACTGATGCTGGAGTCAGCTAGACTAGGCTTTGAATCAAAATCACCACTTACTAGCTCGGAGACCCTGGGCACATCCTGGAATTTCTCGGGACCTCAACTTTTTTTTTTTCCCTTCCTCTAAAGTGAAGAAATTTATATCTATTATGCAGTGTTGTGATGATTTAGTGAGACAATCTGCATAAAATGTATAATATGGACCTAGTTTAGTTTGCTAGAAGCTGCTGGGAGCAATATACCAGAAGTAGGTTATTCTGTTACAAGGAGAATTATTAGGTTAAAGGCTAACAGTTCTGAGGCTGAGAAAAATGTCCGAATCAAGGCATCAGGTGAAGCTCTCTCTCCCGAAGGTGGACTCCTGCCACGTGGCAAGGCACAAAGGTGGCTCTGCCAGTCTCTGCTTTCTCCTCCGGGCTCGCTTTCTCCCCGAGCTCAGCGGTGAACCATCCGGCCCGTGGCAGGGCATAATAGTGGTGTCACCTCATCTAACCTCTCTTCTGTCTCTGTGGATTCTCCCTATGTCTGCGGCTTTTATTCCTCCGTTTATAAAGGACTCTAGTGAGAGGATTACAACCCACTCCTGGGCCACGCCCTGCCGGAGCAATCTAATCAAATGGCCCATAACTGATCTGATCTCAAAGGTTCACAATAGGTTCTATTTAAGAACATAAAATTGTCCGGGGGCCACAAAAGATGAAAACCAACACAGCACCCTTTGCTAAATAAATGACAGCTATTTAATAGTGAGTGTCCCAAGTGTTATCCTACTGAGGGCTTAACACTTTAAACTTACAAAGTGCTTTCCTTATAGTACGTATCTTGACCCTCATGCAATCCAAGAGGCAGGCAGTGTAGGTATTTTATGTGACAGGAGACTGTGTTCTTTTTCCAGAACTGCTAAGTAGCAAAGTCAAGACTCAAACCCATCATTTGAGAGTCCGGGGTACTTTGCTCTGACCACAAAAGATTGACCTTGTAATGTTGGAACCAGTCCGGAGACCGTGATCCCCCTGTGAATAATGAGCTTCTAAACAACATGCAGTGGTTTGCTTGGTTGCTTTTATTCGTCTACTTGATTTCAGCCAAGCAGTATTAAAGCCGAGAAGTCCAGCTATTGTGTGCTGTCAGTTTGTTTAATGATTATTCCAGGAGCAGGTGATTGCGATTAGAATGCAAGTGACAGATTGCCCATTAGATAGAAATGCGTGTTTTTCAAACCCGGAACTCTCAGCAAGCAGGGGAAGCAGAGCTGGCATGCCTTCCTCCCAGGAGCCGCTGTCCTCTCCCAGTAGAAAGGCTAATGGTGTGGTTATCTGGGTGGTGTTTGTCTTTCTGGGGAAACCGGTCCATTTCTTCCACCTTTGTGCTTTGTTTTGCATGGTCACATTAAATGGGGAAATTTTTTTAACATGCGCCTATTTCTTGATTTCTTTGGAGGACACTGGCTGTCTCCGAATGAGATCACTCCGGTATGGAGGCCTTGGCAGCAAGGAAAGCTCCTGCTAAAGAAACCGTTTACTCCTCCAAAGATGATGATTCAGGGCCAGGATTGGCTTGGCAAACCTACCTTACGGATCTCTGACATCTAAAAACCCAGAGAGGAAAGGTATTCCGAGCAGCCAGTCCTAGCCCAGCTAATGAGATGCCTGTGCACAGCCCCAGACATATGCCTTCCAAGTTCTCTGAGGTAAGCCAAGACATTTGCAAACTGAGAGAGTTAAGGGCTCTCATTTATCTCATACAGTTAATTAGGACTCCATTTTTTCTCTCCCCACCCTGAGCAGTAACTGCAAAGAAGTAATTCCTAAAGGATTCATTTATTTAGGCATATCCCAGGGCAAAGGAACCCGACTTTTCCTTTAAAAAAAAAAAA
>JAQZBX010052654.1:0-19074 GCA_029593785.1 Cabassous unicinctus | reverse complement strand
CTGATGCAGGATTATTACAATATTGCTAACTATAGTCCATAAATTACATTAATTGTATTTTTCCCATGCATCTCCATATTCGTTCCACCTTGTAATAGTGATGTACATTTGTTCTAGTTCATTAAAAAACATTCCTGTATTTGTACTATTAACCACAATCCTCTTCCACCTCTGGGTTCACTATGCTATTCAGTCCCTAGATTATTCTCTAGCTTTCTTTCAATTTTATATTTACATCCCTATACTTTACATCCCTAGACTACCCCTTTCAGCCACAATCCCATTTATAAACCAGCTGTGTCAGTTAAACCCATTATAATGTGTTACCATCAACTCTATCCATTTCCACACTTTTACAGTCAACCTAATTAAACATTATATGGTATGTTTCTTTTTATACTTTCAAATTTGTCTGTATGCTCACACATTGTCTTCTTAATAGCCTTTATTTCTTTATGCATATTTTCTTTCATTTCCGTGAATTGATTTAGGATATTTTTTCAACTTCTCTGATTAGTTCTTCCAAATTCTGCATCTTCTCTGAATTTTAATTTGCCCCTTTGACTGAATCTTAGTATGACTCATATTTTAGTATGACTCATATTTTTTTGTTGCTGTCCAGGCATCTGATTACCTTGATGAGTTAACTCTAAAGGTCAGTTTCTCCCTCTTTTCTAGGGTTTTATTGTTGATTGACTTTGTGTTAAGCTTCTTCTTTGACACTTGGTCCAACTTATTCAGGACTTATAGAATAGCCTGAGTTTAACCAATCAGATTTTCTCAGCTCTTTTTTTTTTTTTTAAATCAGATTCTTACACTGACTATGCAGTAACATTTTTAAGATTGCACATTTTTTATAATTGTTTCACCTCCAGGAGAAAGCTTCCTTTCCTTTGTTCCTTTTCCAGATGTCTTGATCTGTTCATTTTTGTACAGGAATTTCGCCCTAATTTCTATGATTTGTTTAAATTCTCTCCCTCACTCAGTGCCTCATTTTCCTTACGCTTTTCAGGCCTGGGACCTTTTAGTCTTACAGCAGTTCTGTTCTCTGTGAAGCTTTTCTGTCTCCAGTTTTTTCCCTGTTGGGTTATCCTGCCCCAGGGAGCCAGAGGGAGTTAATCTCACTCCAAAAATGTCTGCTTTGCGTTTAGGGAGTTCCACTAACAATAACTGGGTTGAGAGCGTGCAGCGCTGGGCGCCTCCACTCTGCTGTGGGTTTTCTCTCCCAGCCCCCTGAAGGGCCTTTTTTGAAAAGATTTATTTTTATTACAGAAGTTGTGAACTTCCTAAACAATCATGCACATGTGTAGAATTCTCATACAATACCTTCACCTACACACCACACCGTTGTGAAGCACTTGTTACAGATTATGAGATAATGTCATCAGCATATTGCCATTAACTATAGGCCCTAGCATACATTTGGCAGATTTTTTTCCATGCCCTCTGAGGGGCCTTTCTGTTTGCCCCACTCATCACTGGCTTGTGTTTGGTCTGGCCCTGGGTCTCTGTGGACTTGGGTCCCTTGCCTGGATATGTGTGGGGTTCTAGCTCACTTCTGTGTGTTCCCCTGTTGTCTGTGTCCCCAGTAGGAGGGAGTCAGGTGGCTGCCTCTGGAGCGCTCCCCAGCTTGGCACAGGACTTGGGAGGGGGTGGGGGAGGGGGCGGGAAGAGGACTTGCCAGTCAGGGATGGAAGTTTCCCACCTGGTACTTTTCTCTTTCTTTGATTCAGCATTTGTGAAGTCCTCCTCCAGTCTCTGCCCTCCTCCAGAGCTCTAAGCAAGTGGAATTTGTCCTTATTGTTGCTGAATCTCTGGGGAGGCTTTTTTAGGGGACGCCATGTTAATGACATTACTCTCTCATTTCTTCATTTTTTAAAAGACTACTGGCTTTTTAAACAAAAAAATAACATTTGCTTTTGTAGTATTTAGTATATGTAGTAGTAAAATATATAACAATCACAATAGCACAAAGAGTGGTAGGGGGAAAGAGAAGTTCTTATGTATGAAGTGTTATAATATTATTTAAAGTGTGAATATGTGTTAGAGATACATATCGTAAACTCTAGACAAACCACTCAAGTTATGGAAAATAAGCCACCAGAGAAGATAAAATGGAATACCAAAAAATCCAAAAAAAGGAGAAGGCATGGCAAGAAAGAAGAAAAGAACACAGAACATGTGGTTAAGTAAGAAACAGATAGCAATGTGGTAGACTTGAACTTACTATATTAAAAATTACATTAGAGAGCCAGAGGCGGCGCCAAGAAGCTTCCTGAGCATGGCACATGGAGCTGCCCAGCCCGTGGCCCACCCACCGGCCTCACCTCTGCTACCTTGTTTGGCCAGTGCACTGAGCTCAGGCCAGTGACCAGTGCGGAGGCCTGGGGTGATGCAGCACGCGGAGGATGGCATGCAAGTGGGCAGGCAGTCAGAGCACCTGGCAGGTGGGTGCCAGTCCCTGTATGGTGTTGGCTTTGTTGGGCCTGGCCTGTCTGGCTCTCGTGCTTGGCTGCCATCCACTCCTATGGGGTCTTCTGCAAGGGGCTGATCTGCACACTGCTCATTATCTTCCACCTGGCTTGGTGGCTGCACATCAGCTTCCCCTACCTTCCCATCATGGCTTCCATGATGCTCAGCATCTACCTGCAAGTTCATATTGAGATCCACTGAATGCCTTCCTCTGGCTGTGACAGAGGTGTGTCCTTAGGCTCCCTGCATCAAAAAATACAAAGCATGAGGCATGGCAGAGGAGCTCTCGGCAGGTGCCTGGCCACAGTCCTGACAGGTAAGAGAGGACGCAGACACACGTTTCTGTGGGCCTAATCAAAGAACACGGAAGGAGAGCCCTATGCCTTCAGATATGCCTTCCTGGATGAATAAAGCTGTGGTAGATGGAAATGGAAATTAGCAAAATGAAAAATGAAATGAAAAATGACCAGTGAGATTGACCTCTTGTATCTCGATGGCAGCAAAGTGCTGCCATATTGAGGGAATCACTAAGAAGTAATTCAGCTTCAGCAGCTACTCAGAGCACAGCTACGCATCTGTCCTGTGCTCCTGCGGAAGAGCACTCTGTCGAGGCGTTCCCTCGCGTGGGCGAGGCTCTGGCAGGGGCCTGGCTGGGAAGAGAGCCTAGGGCCACTGACCACCACAGAAAATGGTACCCTCAGATGTCACAACTACACTGCCATCCAAGAATGAATTTGCTACAGTTAGAAATGGAAATTTTTGCAGATGAGCTACCAAGTGCTTTTCTTGAGGGGATGGGCTCGGAGGTGGAACTGTCTACGCTGCATTCCACTGTACACGTGTCCTGGAGATCTCCTGAATGATGAGACAAATATGTTTTTTTTGACTCTTTAAAGCCCATGTTTTCAGAGCAAACAATAATACAGGAAAGTGTTTTTAAGCATAAAAAGTGTGTCTGATGATCAGCAGGTGATACTTGGATTACTGGCTCCTCGAGCTCCTGGATTAGCAAATCTGTTATGCCATTGTTAGGGCTCAGGAAGAACAATAAAAGTAGTGAGATTAATTTTAAAGGTTGTCTTAGAATGATTTGTTTCACATTAAGTCTAGATGCAAACAGTGTGGCCATTACATTCTTGCTTTGATTTGTAGGACTTGACAAACTTAGAGTAAATGCAATATAAACTCTTGACAAGCTGGGTGATCTAGAAGGGTAATTTTTAAGTTTGTTTTAATTTGTACTTGAAAGAATTCAAAATTGTAAAAGCATTTCAGAAGCATCCTGACATACACTATTTAAGTATCAGATTAGGACCCTGTTTAACATAAAAGTCTTTACATATCTTCCTTCCCCATTTTAAAGGGCTCCTGTCCAAATCGCTCTTCATCAAATGGAGGTGCAGATTTGTAAAATCACCTTCTTCCCTGCTGTAAGCATTGCTGAGTTCATGGGAAGCTGTTACCATTTCTGCATTTTGGTCTGCAGGAAAACTTGTGATTTCTTTTCTTATATTCCTTTCCTTCCACTTGAAATTTAAAAGGAGGCCATAATTGCAAATTGTAGTATTAAACTTTAGAATGATCCTTTCTCCAATTAGGAACCTTAGCAGTGTTACCATAAAATAGAAATGAGCTTGAAATTATTTGATGTAGTTCACTTATAGAGAGGCAATTCAAGTATTTCCATTAAAGAAAGTTCCCAGTTTCTAGGGATTGAGATAGCTTTTACACTAAGATTTTTTGTAGTAACTCCTCTTGTTGATACCTTTGATAAAGGTCATTTAAGAGTCATCCTTGTTTGTAATTTTTTAAGGAATCCCAAAGTAAGATTTAAAATAACATTTTTGGTATTATTGATTGCATATATCAGTTTATATTGTGTGCTTAATTACTATGCTGTGTGCTATTTTAGTGTTTTGGGAAAATGGAAAATAAAATCTGTTCTTTAGCTAAAAATTACATTAAATGTAAATGGACTAAACACTCCATTTAAAGCAGAGATTGTGAGAGTGTATGAAAAAACAGGAGCCAACTATATGCCTTTTACAAGAAACTCATATTCACACTTAAAAATTAAGGATGGGGAAAAAAAGATATACCATGCAAATACTAATTATAAATAGTAGGTATAGGTATATTGATCTCAAGCAAGTAAACTTTCAGGAGAAAAAGCGTATTACCACAGATGGAGAGGACAATTTGTCATGATAAGAAGTTCAGGTCATCAAGAACACACAACGATCTTAAATGCATAGGTATTTATAAACATAATTTCCAAATTAAATGGGCAAACTGAAAGCAAAATAGATAAATCCACAGTTAAATTTTGATATTTGAACATTTGTCTGTCAGTATTTGAGAAAAAGGAAGCAGAAAATGAGTAATAATATAGAAAACTTGAACTGAGCTATCAGTCAACCCCTCCTAATTGACATTTATAGAGCTAATATATACCTATTTTAGAAAAGGTGAATGGTTTAAAATCAGTGATCTAAACTTCCACATTGAGAAACTAGGGAAAGAAGAAGAAAATATACCCAAAGTAAATAGAAGGGAAAAAAATATAAAGAGTGGAAGTCTTTGAAATGGAAAATTAAAAAAGAATAAAGACAATCCAAAAGCTAGTTCTTGAAAAAAAAATTAATAAAATTAATAAACTCTAGCCACAATGAGGAGAATCAAATAAAAATAGAGAGAAAACACAAGTTATCAATAATGAGAATGAAAGAGGGGGCAATCACTACAGATTCTGAAAACACTAAAGTATAATAAAAGAATATTATAAAAATCACATACCAATAATTTTGACAACTTAGATGAAATTACACAATTTTTCCAACCAAAGTTACTAAATTTGACACAAGAAGAAATAGAATGTCTGATCTGTTAAAGAATTTAAATTTTTAGCTAAAAACTTCTCCCAAAAGCAAGCTTTCTGCTAAATTACTTCATTGTAAAATCTACCAGTAATAACAATTTACAAAAACTCTTTCAGAAAATGAGAATATTGTGCATCTCTCATTTTATGATGCCAACATTATTCTGATAACAAACCCAGATGGAAACATTATGAGAAAAGAAAGCTTTAGACCAATGACCTTATGTCTATAAATGTAAAAATTCATAACAAAATATTAGCAATCAATTCCAGAAATATATAAAAAGGACAATACAACATGACCAATTCAGATTTAACACAGCAATGCAAGGTTGTTTTACTGTTCAAAAATCCGTGAGTAGAATTCACTACATTAGGAAAATAAAGGAGAAAGTCATGTGATTGTGTCAGTTGATGAAGAAAATTCATTTGACACAATTCAGTACTCATTCATAATAGAAACGTAGAGAGCTAGGATTAGAAGAGATCTTCCTCAACCTGATTAAGGGGATCTACAACAACCCTAGAGTTAATATTATGCATAATGGTGAAAGAACTATTACTTTTTGTCTGAGATTAGAAACAAGGCAAGTATGTCTGCTCTTACAACTTTATTCATTGTTTTCTGGTCCTAGCAATAATAATAATGAATTAAAAGCATAAATTTTGGAAAAGAAGTAAATTTATTGCTATTCACTTGTCATTTTTGCAGGTACATATGATCATATACATAAATATCCTAAGAATTCTACCTACCACAAAGAAACTATTGGAACGAATAAGTCAATTTAGGAAGATTGCAGGAAAGCAGGTCAATGTTAAAGAAATCAATTGCATTTTTATATACCAGCAACTATTAAAAAATGAAAATTTAAAAATAACATATGAAATAGAATAAATAACAAAATATTTAGATATAAAATTTTTAAAATATCTTTGCTCGGAAGATAACAAAACATAGCTTTGAGAAATTAGAGATTTAAGTGACTGGACAGATATTCCATGTTTGATTGGAAGAGTCAATTATTATTAAGATATCAGTTTTCCCAAAATTAATTATAAATTTATATAATCCCAACCTGAATATCAGCAGGATTTGTGTGTGTGTGGAAGCTGACAAGCTGTTTTTAAAATGACTTGAAATAGAACAGACCTTAAATAGGTAAGATACCTTGACATAAAAAAAAACAATAACAATGGAGTTGGAAGAGTTAGGCTATGATTTTTAAACTTACTATAAAGTTATAGTAACCAAGAGAGCTTGCTACTGGTGTATTGATAGACAAAAAAGATCAGTAGAGCTAATAGTCCAGAAATAGACCTAATCATTAATGATCAATTGATTTTTAATAAGTTGTGAGAAAAATTTCATTGGAAAAGAAAAGTCTTTTCAACCATTATTATCATCTTACCAAAAAAAAACCCCCTCATTTAACATAGATTTTAGATCTAAATGTCAGATCTTTAACTATAAACCTCCTCCTAGAAAACATAGGAGATTATCCTTGTGACTTTGGGGCAGGCAAAGATTTCTTACATGAGGCCAGAAACTGCTAACAGTAAAGGAACAAGGTGATAAAAAGGATTCCATCAACATTTAAAACTTAGGCTCGTTCAAAGGCAAGTCAACACATCCGGAGAAAATACTGTCACTACATGTATGCAATGAGAGCCTTCTATACAATGTATTATGAATTTCTAAAAATAAATACTAAAGTTATATTCAAATAAAAAGAAGTTGAAAGGTTTGAATAGATATTTCACAAAGGAAGATATACAAATGACCTCAATCACCTGAAAAGTGCTCAAATCATTGATTATTTGGGAAATGCAAATTAAAAATCACAATTAGATACTAGTATGTAATAACTAGAGTGGCTAAAATGAAAACAAGACTGACAACAACAAAAATTGAGCATTTGGAAAAACTGGAAATCTCAGTAATTCCTATTGGGAGTGTAAAATGGTACAAACACTTTAGAAATCAGTCAATCGGTTTCTCTTGAATTTAAACACACATGTCTGAAGTGACTCTGTAAACTCCATTTCTGTATATATACTCGAGAAAAAGAACCCATGTCAGGGAGCAGATGTAACCAAGTGGTTGAGCGTCTGCTTCCCATGTATGAGGTCCCGAGTTCAATCCCTGGTACCTCCTAAAAACAAAAACAAAAAATCCAACTCTCATTGGGGAGTGGATGTAGCTCAGTGGTTGAGCACCTGCTTCCAGTGTGCGAGGTCCTGAGTTCAATCCTCGGTACCTCCGAAAACAAAACAAAACCAGAAAAACCCAAAGAGTGTTCATAGCAGCTTTATTTATGATAGCCCCCAACTGGAAATAACGCACATGCACACCCACAGGTGAATGAGTGAACAGTGTATGGTAGAGCCATACAATGCGAGTTTATTCAGAAATAAAAGCAGAACCCATGCAACAACTTAGTTAAACTCAAAGTCATGACACTGATTAAAGAAATCTAGGCCCAAAGGAATCAATATTAACTAACTGACTCCATTTATACAAATTTCTAGAATAGGCAAAAGTATTGTATGGTAAAAGAAATCTGAAGAGTGATTGATTTGGGTTGACCGGGTGAGGCAGGGATCGACTGGGAGTGGAGTAAGTTACCTCCAGGATCCCAGGAAAGCTCGCAGTCCTGGGCATGCTGGGCAGTTGTCACCCAGGAAGGGTCAGAACATCTTTCTGAGGTGAAGAAATGCTGGACATCTTAACAGGGTGTGGATTACAGGGTTGTAGACAAATGTAAAGTCCAAACTGTGCATCAGATCTGCGTATTTCATCACGTTTATTGTAGCTCAGTTGAAAAATGTGCGATGCCCATATTTAAAAAGAAGCATACAGTTGGAGGAGCTTGTGGTTCTCAGTGGAGAAGCCTGATTTGCAGCAGTTCTTGAAGAATGAGTAGGGTTCCACCACCTAGACAGTGGGAGGGGTGGGGGGGTGGTTATTAGCATTCTGCTTCTGGGCCCCTCGCTGGGCTCAGGGCTCTGTGAGGTCAGGAGAAGGCCACCAGTCTCTGTGCCCCAGGGCCTGGCCCCTCTGGCCAGTGGTAGGCAGCCAGTGGAGACTCAGGGGACGCTGGAGTGAATGGGTGTGAACTGCAAGGCTGTCATTATTCTGGGGTCTTTTTGTATAAAAGGAATGACTTTTCATTTTCTATGTTTAAGCTCTTTTTTTCTGGAGACCTTTATATATTGCATAGTCTAGAATACAGCAGAATTAGCATGTTTGCAGTTTATTGAAGATGATGTGAAAAGTTGTATTGTGAATTCATTTTTAAAATTTTGCTTATCCGTGAAGATTCTTCTTTAGCATCATGGTTCTTTGGAGTTATAAGCATCCACAGAGATGACTTGTTTCAAAGAGGCCCCGACAGGCTATTTGATTTGCCCAGGGTCACACAGCTTGCTCTTGGCAGGACTGGGATACAGACAGCCTGGCTTCCAGGCCATGGCAGCATAGGCAGCTCGATGACCACATACCTGTCCGTTTGGGCATGTTTGGAGATTTAAGCTGATTTTAATGCAAAGAGAAACGAAAGATACACCAAAAGATAACTTTGCTCGCTGGTGTCAACAGAATCATAGACTCTCCTCTGAAACCAAAATACGATTGGTTATTAAGTCATTTGCTGCTGGCATAATCTGCATGTCTGCTCCTCTCATTACTATTAACAGTAAATGCAGTTTTACCTTACTGGCAGTTTTTCAATGGCACTATACTTGTAGATAAAGAGGGAAGAGAAATATTTGTTTGTGCCCGTTGTATTCCAGGGAGTGCCTTAGGTCGTTTGTGTTTAGCATCCCGTTTAAACTCCATTGAAGTCCTTGAAGTCGGCATCCCTGTGTGGACAATCGAATAGCTCATCCTGTGTTGCATGTTAGTGATGGAAGAGATGCAGTCGAATCACGGCCTTCTTGACACAACACAGATGCTTTCTGCCATGTGACCTTGGAACTGGGAGTTGATTCCCTGAACTGTGGAGTCCAGAGACCCGGGCTTCTGTTTTCCGTTTTGGTCCCTTCCAGTGTTCCTGTGGAGGAGTCTCCTGGCTCTTCAAGCCTTAGCTTTCCTGTCCATGGCTGGAGTGATCGTCTCAGCTTTGCTCACCTCGTCTGGATGACACGAGAATCAGATTAAACAATAGAGGGGGCAAGTTTTTCTAACCTCTAAAGCACAATAGAAATGTGGCATGGACTTCTCATGGTGTTTTTGTTTGTTTGCTTTGTTTTTTTAAGCATTCTCCCTCGTGTGCATACACAGGTTTCAGGTGACTTTTATTTAGGAGATTAATTTCCATCGAGATCCACTTGTTACACAAAGCTGCTCAGTAGTGTTAGGGACTGGATTGAAATGGGTTAGGCCAAGCTATCCCTGACTGAATGCTGAGCCTCCCTCTCTCCTGGGGAGCAATTTCTTTCCAGCTTGTTAAAATAAATGACCCAGTCTTGCATACTTCTACTCTGAAGCTATGTGAGAGACATACTCCTCTGAGCGGCTTGTAGGGTGTAATAGTTACTCGTTGTTAATAGGAATCATGCCTCTTGAGACATCACAGCACTTGTCCTCAGCCACTTAGAGAAATTCCACTCCCCCCAGGGGGCAAGGACAGCTCAACTCTCTGGGCAGCATGTGCTCCTGGACACACAATAAAGGCATTTTTTTAAGGTTGGGTCTTTATTGTAGTAGAGCTTTCTCGAGTTGCTATACTTAATAAATTGGTTTTAAATTTAACACGAATTTAGAATTTTGAAAAGCACCAGGATTCAGGACCAGATGTATCTGCATCTGACTCTCTTATGGGTGTCTATGTGTGCACACTCGTACCTGCATGGCTCTATTGTGTGCCAGATGCTAGGGAGAGTGGGGCGGAGGCAGTCCTGGCAACACGTACCTGCTTTGCCGCTGCTGGCTCCTCGAGGGCCTTAGTTCCACGTCCCTTAGCTGTGGATCAAGCCTTGTGCCTCCTCAGGGCATCTCTTCTATTGGGATACCTGAAAGGCTGCTTGCTGCCCTGTCTTCCCCACCTTGTTGTGAGTCCTCTGAAGGCAAGCTCTCTGACTCACTCTTGTATCTGCAGCACCTAGTGCTGTGCTTGGAATAAAATAAGCAATCATGTTGGATAAATATTATAGGGATACGAACAGCGTGTGGAGAGAGCCTTGAGGAAAAAACAACTCAGTTTGCGTCGGATGGTGTTCTAGTTTGCTAGGCTGCCGAAAGCAATATACCAGAAATGGGCTGAGATTTACAATGGGAATTTATTAGCTTACAAGCTTGCAGTTCTGGGGCTGTGCAAATGTCCAAATCAAAGCTTCATCAAGATGATAGCCTCTTCGTGATGACTGGCTGTCGGCCATCCTGGACTTGTCTGCTGGGCTCTCCCTTCTCTTCTGGATGTCACTGCTTCCAGGTTTTTGCTTTTGTGGCTTTCTCTCTATTTGTCTGAATTTCATTCTCTTATAAAGGACTCCAGTAAGAGAATTAAGACCCACCCTGAATGAGGTGGGTCAAGTTTTACCTTAAGGTCCTACTCACGTGCGAATATTCTTGCTGTCCTGATTCTGTGATAATCAGGGTAGGCTAAACATTCGCTGTATTAGAAACCATGCATGTGTCCCCAGACCTAGTTTTTCTCCCTAGGTCTGGTTTTTGGAATGCTGGTGATAAACTAAGCCTGATTTATTATATGACCATCCTGTATGGGAAAAGACTGTAACTTTGTGTATCTTTGGTCAACCTTAAGAGATATATCAGGGGGACGGATGTGGCTCAAATGGTTGGGCGTCCGTCTCCCACGTGGAGGGACTTGGGTTTGATCCCTGGGACCTCCCGGTAAAAATAAAACAAGAAAAATATAGAAGGTGTGCGGGCCGCCAGGCCCCATGAGTGGGTGAGCCCCCCAGGCCCTGCACGAGTGCGCTGTCAGGCCTCGTGTGCGGGTGCACCGCCAGGCCCCGCGAGCAGATGAGCCCCCCAGGCCCCATGTGTGGGTGAGCCGTCAGGCCCTGCCAAGCCACACAGCAAGATGATGACATAACAGGAGAGTGACACAAGGGAGAGCCAAGACGAGACGCACCGAAAAACCAGGAACTAAGGTGGCACAGGTGGTAGGATGCCTCTCTTCCACATTGGAGGTTCCGAGGATCAAATCCTGGTGAGGACAGGAGGAGAAGGATGAGAAGAGTGGGCAGGAAACAGACACAGAGAGTTGCCCAGTGAATGGACACAAAACAGCAAAGGTGGGGGGGGGGGCGGAAGGGCGTGTAAAAATGGCTAAAAGTGAATAAATAAATAAATCCTTTAAAAAAAAAAAAAAAGATCCTACTCACTCAAAGATCCTACTTTCAATGGGTCCACACCCACAGGAATGGATTAACTTTAAGAACCTACTTTTCTGGGATCCAGACAATTTCAAACAATCACAGATGGTCAGGGGCAGCATCACAGAGGAGGTGCAATAGGAGTTCTTTGTTTGGATAGGGGGGAGTGTGATCTAGGACGAGGGAATGGCTTGATCAGTGGTGGGTGTTTGGTGCAGGGGGCAGGGAGAAGTCTGGGAGGGCAGAGCATAGCTGCAGGAGGGGCACCCTGAGAGAGGAGGTGAGGCAATAGAGCCCACGGCCAGCAAGCCCCAAAGGGCTGCTTCATATTCTGCCAAAAGCACTACTTTCAATTGAACTTGGGGTCCCATTCACCCTAAGATAGCAGCCCTTTTCATTCTCCATGTTGCCTTATTAGCCCTTGTCGTTATATGTACAGATTTTCATAAAGTTGTGGTCAAAGTATTGTGAAGTTGTGTATAAAAGTATCATTATAGAGTACCCGCTAAGTGCTAGGCAAGTTGCTGGATATAGTTGCTCTGCTGTGTCTGTAACCCGTTTGTCCCCTGATGAAATATTTTCTGGGTTCTACTATCTCTGAGCACTTAACTCGTCCATCTGCAAACGGGGATCATCCCAGTGCCTTCCTCATCGAGACATTGAAACAGTCATTCTTGTGTAGCACCTGGACTTGTACGTAGCACATGTGACACGCTCCATGAGCATCGGCTCCTGCTGTTTTCATCCCACGATAGCTGTGGAACTAAGGCATGGAGAGGAGGAATAACTGGCCTGTCCTTATGAATGGCTGCGTGGCACCCCCAGTTGACTGAGAGCCATAGGCCAAACACAGTGGAAGGCAGCAGCACCGAGAGGGCAAGAAAGTGGGTTTTGGAATCAGACAGACTTGTGTTGGAAACCCAGCTCTGCCACTTACCAGCTGCATGACTTTGGGCAGATTATATAATCTCTACGAAATGGGGTTCCTAATGGGGTTTCCGTGTGGATTAAAATGAGGAACTGTCTGTCAGTCAAGCGTTAAACGGAGCCTGGCACCTAGCAAGCTTGCAAGGCACGGGAGCAGATGACGGTTTCCTTCCCTCTTGTTCTGAGTCTTTGTAGATGTGTTACCAGGAACATCTTGTTTTCTCTCTTTAAATGAGTCCCTAAGATTGCTGGCACATGGTAGGGGTATAACAAATGACTGCAATGATGGTGTGCCTTGATTTAGTAGAGAGAAGAAAGGAATTGGAATCAGAGGGCTTGGATCTGGCACCTGCCTTGGAACAGTTCTCTCAGATGCTCTGAGCCCCGGTTTTATTACTCTGAAAATAGTGGAAATATTTGTTTTGCAGCTTTGTAGGTAAGGTTATATAAAGCAATATGTTTTCTCCTCCAAACTTTTTTTTTCTGAAAGCCAAATTCATTCAACCTTGTTATAAAAAATGTCCGCCTTGTGGAAATATGTTTGTAGGAAATAAATATCTGTTGCATGTCATCTCAGAAAACACAATTATTAAGTTTGATGCACATTTCTTCAAATGACTTTTATTCATGTAAATATTTTAAAAATTAAGTAAAATCTTAATTTTTGTACAACTAAAAATATATCTAATACACACTGATTGTTCTATATCAGTACATATAGTTCTCATTATTCACACGCAGCACAGTCTTCCATTGTATAAATATGTCATAATTTTTAAAAGTACTTCCCTATTGGGTGACATTTGGAATATTTTCAATTTTTGCTATTTTAAATGGTTCTGCATTGAACATTCTTGTACATAAATCTTGGTCTATGTGTAGAATGGTATTTGTAATAAATTCCAGTAATTTTTTGTTTTAATATATATATTAGAGTTTTTCTTTACCTCCTAAAAGAGTGTGTGAGAATGCTAATTTCTCCCCATTAAAAAGTCACAAGATATATTATTCTTTTTTTTAAAGATTTATTTATTTAGTCCCCCCTCCCATTGTTTTGCTCTCTCTGTCTGCTCTGTCTGTCTATTAGCTGTGTGTTCTTCTGTGTCTGCTTGTCTTCTCTTTAGGCAGCACCAGGAACCAATCCTGGGACCTTCCAGAGGGAGAGAGGCGCTCAATCTCTTGCGCCACCTCAGCTCCCTGGTCTGCTGCATCTCTTATTGTCTCTCCTCTGTGTCTCTTTTTGTTGCTTCATCCTGCTGCTCGAGCTCTCTGTGCAGGCCAGCTCACCTTCACCAGGAGGCCCCGGGAATCGAACCCTGGACCTCCTATATGATCCACATCTGCTTCCAGGATCTATTATTCTTTTTCATTGTTTCCAGTTTGAACAATGAGAAATATCTCACTGTTGTTCGTAATTTTAATTTCTTTAATCTTAATAAGGTCAAAAATCTTTTTTATATGTTTATTAACCATTTAAATTTTTTTCTCTCAGTGCCTTTATACATATTCCTAGCTGATTTAAAAATTTTTATTAATCTTTTTTGTTCTGCAATTGCTTTTGTGTGTTATGCATATTAGTTTTATCATAATTTGCCATTTGCATTTTAATTTTCTTTATCTTTTTGCTGTATACATTTGTTCATTTGTAGTGAAAAAATGATCACTTTGTTCTTAATGGCTTCTGGATATCATGTATTATTTCAAAAATTCATTCTTGATTTTCCTCTAATTTTTTTTTAATTTTACATTTTTACATTTATATATATTTTTTAAGAATTATTTTATTTATTTATTTCCCCCCACCTCCTCGATGTTTTGCACTTGCTGTGTCTGTTCGTCTTCCCTGTTTCGTGTAGGAGGCGCCAGGACACGAAACCGGGTCCTCTGATGTGGGAGGGAGGAGCCTAATCGCTTGACCCACCTCCACTCCCTGCTTTTTGTATGTCCCGTTACGTTTTACCCCCCTGTATCTCTTGTTGCGCCAGCTCGCTGTCTTCTTTAGGGAGCACCAGGAACCTCTGCTCCCTGCTTTGTTGTGTCTCTCATTATGGTTTTTTTTCCTTCTTGTGTCTCTCGTTGTGTCATCTTCTTGTGCCAGCTTGCTGTGCCTGCCCATTGCGCCAGCTCGCTGTCTTCTTTAGGAGGCACTGAAAACTGAACCAGGGACCTCCCACGTGGCAGGCAGGAGCTCAATTGCTTGAGCCACATCCGCTTCCCTATATTTATATTATTAATCCATATTTCTTTTTTATGTTGTGTGAGATGGGGAACTAATGTTTTTTCAATAAAAATCTAAAAGACAATGTATTTTTAAATGTATTATAAAATGTAAAGCATTATACAAATTTAGTTTTCTAAATGTTGAAAATATAGAATTTGATTCATTATTCATCATATAAATAAATAATGAATGTATGCATGCAAACATTATAATTCATTTCCAGATCTTTGTAATTTTTAATTGCCTACCAAAAATTACCAGTACATAACACAAAAAGTTTGTGTAAATGTAGTTTTTCCCCTGTATCCTCACCAGAATTCAATTATCCCTCCCTCCCTCCTTCCCTCCTTCCCTCCATCCCTCCCTCTCTCCTTTCATGGAATATTTTTTTACATCCTGTTTTGTGCTGAGCACTGTCCTAGGTGCTGAAGACACAGCACCGACTAGAGCAAAGTTCATGCTCTCAAATAGTTGATACTTCTGTGGGAGGAGATAGGCAGTAAACGTGGATGCACCAGTGGTGTGCACTCCAGGTGCTGTAGACTGCACACCTACGTGCGCCAGGTGCTCAGTGTCATGAAGAGAAATCGAGCTTTTGTGGGGAGCAGCGGCTGCTGGGGAAAGGCTGCGAGCAGCAGTCTAAGCCCCTGGCCGCTGCAGTAGTACTGGTGTGTTGGTGAGCGAGGTGATAAACGCCAGTCGGCTCTGGATCTGCCTCACAGGAGCAGTCCATGCGGGAAGATTTTCCATCGCACAGGAGGTGTGGTGACTGGAAGCACAGAGGTGCCCTGCCTGTAGGAGCAACAAGTTTTACGTATTTTGCTAATTTGCTAAGAAAAAAATGTAAAGTACAGACATTTTTCATTGTTTTTCCATTTATGCTGCTTGAATCCTTCAGATGACATTTTTTTCCTGCCCCCTGCTCTGTGTTGGTGCTTCTCATGTGCATGATGAACAGGCCCAGTGCCCACTTAACTTGTGACATCGAGATGCCATCCGATTTTCTTATAATATGGCTTATCTTAGTGACTGTTCCGTAGGTACTTATTCCCTGGGTATGTCCTCCTGTTATTAGCGGGTGTTCTAGAGGCGTAGATTAGATCCTCGTGGTGCTGGGTATTGGTCTGTTCTTCTATGTCTTTGTTCTAGTAGTTCTGTTAGTTGCTGAGAGTGGTGTGTTCAGTTCTCAACTATAATTGTGGATCTGTCTCTTTCTCTTGCTTTATGTATCTTGAAGCTCTGATGTTCAGTACATAAATGTTTAGGATCACTCTGTCTTCTTTGTGACTTGATGCTTTCATCATTATGTTGTGTCACTAGAAATTGTCTTTGCGGTGGTATCTACTCTTGTTTTTGTAATGAATGTTTGAATGATATAGCTTTTTCTATCCTTTTACTTTCAACCTACCTGCAGCATTATGTTTGAGTTTCCTGTGAGTTGGATCTGTTTCTGTAATCCACTTTTTCAGTATGTTAAAAAAAATTTTTTTTTAAAGAATCTTAAGATTATATAAATGTTACATCAAAAATATAGGGGATTCCCATATGTCCCACCCCCTCCCCCTCCCACACTTCCCCACATTAACATCTTTCATTAGTATGGTACATTTGTTAAAATTGATGAACACATATTGAAGCATTGCTACTAATCATGAACTATAGTTTACATTATAGTTTATACTCTGTCCTGCACAATTTTGTAGATTATGACAAAATATATAATGGCCTGTATCCATCATTGCAGTGTCATGCAGGACAATTCCAATGTCCTGAAAGTGCCCCCATATTACACCTATTTTTCCCTCTCCCTCCCCTCAGAACCTCTGCTGGCCATTGCCTTTATATGAATGATAAATTTCTTCCATTGCTAGAATAATTATAAGTCCATAATAGAATAATAATGTTTGCTTTAGTCCATTGTTCATTCTCCAATCTTGAGGATTTTGGGATGCTGATGCCCACTCCATCTCTAATTCAGAGGGGGCTTAGATCCCATGGGGCAGATGAATAGAGCACTCTTGTTTGCAGTTGCAGACACTCTCTGGTCCTTGGGATGGACGTTGTCCATCATCATCTCCTTGTTAGTTGTCCTGGGTGAGTCCAATGAACTGGAGAGTAGGTGCTGCAACTCTACTGAGATTCAGGGCTCAACTGGCACATGAATGGACCAAAGATTTAAGTCTCTGGGACATATATTTAATGAGTGTAGTACTAATTTTAGGTTCAAATAAATGGGTCAGAAGAGACATGTGTAGGGAACTTATAAATGAGACTAACTCTGTTATACTGTGGAGCATAAATTCCAAAGTAAGGCCCACTGACAGGGTGCAGAATTCCAGAGATTGTCTGCCCTGCTTATAGAGCCTGGATGTCTCTAGAGCTTTCAGGATCCCCTCTATTTGAGGCACTGTTTACTGTGGCAGTCAATGAGATCCTGCTGAGACATGCATAGCGTAACCTCTGGAATGACCTCCTGACTCACTTTGAAATCTCTTAACCATAAAAACTCAATTTAATATTTCTCCCTTTGGTCAAGGTCTTTTTCCAAATGCATCACTAGTTGGCACTTGGTAATAATCCCTTGGTGCCAGGGAGCCTCATCCCCAGGAGTCATATCCCATTCTGGGTGGGGAAGGTAGTGCATTTATGTGCTGAATTTGGCTTAGAGAGAGGCCACATTTGAACAACAAGGAAGCTTTTAGGAGGTAACTCTTAGACACTATATCATATTAGGCTAAGTTTCAGTTTCACAAGAAAAGGTTCATAAGTATAACCATCAATATCAAGGGCCTGGCGTAATGGTCTGTCCTCCTTCACTAGGCACTGCCCATGTACTTGGGAGATTCTTGCCACTTTATTGGAGATCGTAGCAGGTCTCCCCAGGATGGGAATTCAGTATTCTTTCGGTTATTGTTTGGGTCTCCACCTACTGAGGCAATGTCCCATGAACACTTGGACATATTCATATCCTTAGAGGCATGCCCCAGGTGCACCCCACCCCACACATCCCCACATCATCAACACCCTGCACCAGTGATCCTCCCCTGCCCACAGTTGTGACCCTTCTGTGATCCAAAACCGCTCCAAAAATGAAGCCAACAAAATAACAAAATAAAATTAATAAGAAAATTAAATAATAATAGTTTTAAAAGTAACAAAATACAAAAATATGTTTTTAATTGATGATTTTATATTTGAAGTAATTATTGATATATAAGGGTTTATATCTGCAGTTTTGTTATTTGTTTTATATTTGTTTCCTCTGTTTCTTATTCCTTTATTTATCTTTTCTTGTCTTCCTGTCTGTTGCTTTAACTTTTTTTGGAATTTCATTTTGATTTATTTATAGTGTTTTTTAATCTAACCGTGCATATTTTTCTTAGTGGTTACTTTAGTATTACAATATACATATGTAACAGTCTACTGCCGTCAATGTTTTACCACTTTGAGTGAAGTATAGAAATTTAAACACTTTCACCTTCCCCACTTTTTTAGTATAATTAATCTTATCTGCTTCCTCTACATACATTGAACACCATGTTAGATGGTGTTAAATTTTTTGCTTCAAACATTAAATTTACAAAACTCATGATGAGAAGTATATTCTATTATATTTACCCTTGTTTTTTACCCATTTTATTGTTCTTTTCTTTCTTAAGTTCCAAGCCTCCTTCTTTTTCATTTACTTTCTGTTTGTAGAACTTCCTTTAGCTGTTATTTAAGGATAGATCTGTTAGCCACATTCTTTTGGTTTTCCTCCATCTGGGAATATTTTGATTTCCCCTCCATTCCAAAGGAGATAGGTTTGTTGGATTTAGAATTTGGGTTGCCAGTTCTGTTCTTACAGCACTTGAAAAGTGTTATGAAAATTTATTCTGGCCTCCATGTTTTCCAATGAGAAATGCAATGTCATTTGCGTTGTTGTTCCCATAGGCAATGCATCATTTCTTGCTTACTGCTTGTAAGACTTTTCCTTTGTCTTTAGTTTTAGCAGTTTACTTATGATGTGTCATGGCGTGGATTCCTTTGGGATTGTCTTATTTTGGGTTCATTCAACTTCTTGAATATGTAGGCTTTGGTTTTTTGCTACATTTGTTATGTGTTTAAACCATTTAATATTTGAATAGTTTTACAGCCCCACTCTGACTCCTTTCTTTCTGGGGCTCCTATGACACATATTTCAGAGTTTTTGTTGTTGTTATTGTTATTGTACAACAGGTCTTCCTCCCCC
>JAQZBX010052653.1:0-19078 GCA_029593785.1 Cabassous unicinctus | reverse complement strand
AAAAAAATAAATATAAAAATAAAGCCTCTGACCAAGCAATCTTGTTTCTAGGAATTTATCCTAAGGAAATAATTAGACAAATTTACAAAGGATGTTCGTTACAGCAATGCTTATTATAGCAAAAACTGGAAACAAACTAAATACCTACTAATAGAGAATCAGATAAACAAATTAGAGTACATCCATACAGTGGGATATTAAGAAATCCTTTTTAAAAGATCATGTAGATCTATATTAATACGAAGAGGTGTTCATCATATTTGCAAACAAAGTAACAAAAAAGTATATTTTTGTCAACGTGTGTGCACAGAAAAGTTCAGAAAAATATATTCCACATATACTGTTGAATTGCCTAAAATGCTTTATAATAAGATATTTTATCAAAACAGTGACAATGTTTCCTTGGGAAACCTAACCTCTCACATCGGCTACTCCTTCCTTCAGGAACCCTCCTGTGACCCTCGTTCCCCCATGCCCCAAGATTAGGGACTCCCACCGCAGTCCTTGTTCTCACTGCAGGTCACTGATGGGTGTTCCCAATTGACCAATGAGCTCCTCAAGGGCCCATCATGATTGATCCATCTGTGGTCCCTAGACCTTGGGGCCTGGTACATACTAGGTGCTCAACAAATGCTCTTACATGAATGAATGATTTGATTCCTCGAGTTTCCGTGAATGGTCAGTCAGGGAATTGACCGGAATCAACCGAACCCAGGAGCCCCGGGTCCGCTCCTACCAGCCCAGAACAGAAGGTGAGGAGAAAAAACGCCTCAGAGAGTCGGACCTGGGTTCCCATCTTCCTCGCGCTCAGCAGCCTGATAGCCCAAGGTAAGTTACGTCGCCTCCCTGAACCTTGGCCGCCTTGCCTGTGAAAAGTGGACGTCACACCTCCCGCCAAGTACTGTGTGCCAAGCGCGACAACACACACTGAGCGCTTAGCAGAGTGGAGGTACACAGTAGGCGTTCAATAACGAAGAAAATTGTTGCGCGGTGAACAACACTCCCGGCGCGTTTCTCCCAGGCTCATTTGCGCCCAACCAGAAAGATGTGGAGACGGGAAGCCCGGCGACGCTAGGCGACCGCCTCCCCTGCGCGGGTCCTGCAGGCGCCGAGACTGGATCCAGGGGCTGCTGCGGCCGCTGGGGCTCTGTGCTCCGGACTCCGACCACGCTCTCAGCGCCAGCGCCCTCGCTCCCCCGCCTTCAGCTGGCTCCCCCACCTGGGAAGAGGTTAAGCACCCGCGGGTTCCGGGCAGCGGCAGGACCACACACCCGTCCCCTGTGCCAGCCCGAGCCCGCGCCTGGAACCGTGCAGAACCTCTGCATTGGGTAGGGGCGCGCGGCTGGTACTCCTGGGTTCGAATTCTGGCTCTGTTCCTTATTAGTTGTGAGATGTGAGACAAGTTACTTCATCTCTGAATGTCAGTTTTCTCACCTGTAAAGTGGAGTCCTAAGACCTGCCTCACAGAAGGCGGTGCGACTTAAGACATTCAGAGCGAAGCGCGAGGCGCAGGGCGGCTCACAGGTCGAGCGCCTGAGAAGCCCAGCGCCGCCACGCGAGAGGTTCTTTCTGGCTCCGAAATTGTGCCCCAGTCTCTGGTTCTGACCCTAGCCCTGATCTACGCCGGGTCGGTGGGTTTGACAACCGAAAGGGCCATTTGGACGGGCGGGGGCTGCAAACCAGGTCGCACTTATCCCTGTACACCTCGTGTCGCGCGCCGCTCAGGGTCTTAATCAGCGTGGTTCTTGGGTCGACCTGGAGGAAAAGGTGGATGTTGTGTGTCTGTGTGCCTGTGTACACGTGATTCATGTGTGTGTGTTTGTGTGTGTGTGTCCACGCGCGTGTTGGTGCGTACAGGAGCGTCTGTGGTTGTGCAGGAAACCGCGTGTACCCACGACCCCGCGGACTTGTTCCCCAAACTCTCCTTCTGGGTTTTCTTCTCGCCCCCTTTCCTGTTGAAGAGTTTCAGCCAAACTAACGGAATCCGGCGCGGCCGGGGGAGGGGCGAGGGCGGGAGGGGACGATTCCATCCCAGAGTCACCGGTTTGGGGATAATTACTTTTAATGTCAGAAAGATTTAGTTTAATATCATCTCTATTAGGCTGCCGGGAGGGTAATTAAACGGGACGCGCCGCAGCCGGCAAACAGATGGCGTCTGCTTGCTCCGAGGCCGCAGGCAAACAGCGCAAAAGTCAACGCCTCCCGGGTCCCCCGGCAGCGCCCCCGGCCCTGCTCCTACTCAGCGCCACCGAAGCCTCACCCTCGCCCTACTCGGCACCTCCGACCCCCTCCTCGTCCTCAACTCGAGCCTCACCCCGGGGGTCCACCGCGGCCAGCCTTGGAACCCCCCACGGCCTGGGCAGAGGCCTGGGGGTTGGGGCTGGTCAGGTACGTGGGTGGGGATGGGTTGCGCTGGCTGGGAGCGCTCACCTCGGGCTCCCCGCCCCTGGCATAGCAGAAGCCTCAGCGAGCGATTCTGAGCTAAGAGCAAGTGTGTGAGTGCGTAGGCGCGTGAGCGTGTGTAAGGACCGGGCCTCTGCCCTCAGTCGCCTCATTTGTCCAAGGAGCGGGAGGCGTTCTCTGCCCGGGGTCCAGCCGCCTGCAGGGCTCTGGGGTGGGGGGAGGACTGGGGCTCCAAGTAGGAGCGCAAGACACGCGTCCGCGTCCGTGAGGTTGTGCTCAAGTCTGGGTGTGCGGTTGCTGAGGTGGGAGCCTGTGGGCTCTGGGTGCGAGGTTACGCACCAAACGGATGTGCCAGGGTGGGGACACGCTGATGAGAGTTCTGTGAGGTCAGCCGGACCTTCTGAAGGGGTCCGCCTGCGTGGGAGGGCAGCATCAGAAGTGCGTGCACAGCCCCTGGGCGGTCACTGCATGCGGGTCTGCGGCTGGGTCCAAATCTACAGAGATATTAGGCACACGGGGGACTGCGTCCAGGTTGAAGCCACATCCAGGTGGGGGGTGTCCCCCAGCCCCTGCTGCCTCACCCTGGGCCTGCTCTCCCCACGGCTGGCGCCTCTGGCCGGGCATCCCCGGTCCATCCTCACCACTTCCGACTGCACTCCAAGTCAGGAAGGAGCAGCCTCAGCGCCTCCGGGGAAGTCAGGAAGCGGATTCTTGCCAGATCGAGGGGTGGATGCGTTGACCTCGGCCCAAGACGGTTACTCTGCCCCCCTCCATAGCACACTCACTCGCATGAGCACCCTAACTTCGGGGCGTGGGAGGAAAGGTTGTGGGTCTGGGACCTGTGGGGACTGTGAACGTGAGGAAAGAGAAGAGACAGGTGCCTGCTCTAGGGGTGGGCAGATACCCTCTGGTTGAACTAGGTTCCAGGATGCGCCATCTCCCCATCCCACCCCCTAAAAAAGGAGGTTCCTTACTCGCCAGCGTTAGAGCTCCAGGTCCTCGAGTCCTCGTGGCTGTTCCCTCGGCTCCCGCTGATTCACCAGGACCGTAGTGGGCCCTCACGGTGGCCTGGCCCCAAGCGCAAAGAGGGGTGCCTGGGCCATCGTCCCCTCCCCGAAAGTTTGGCGGATTTCTATAGTTTATTTTGATTTAGTTTTAAAATAATTTCCCTAAAACTTTATCCAAAGGCGTTCTGGGCGAAGGTACCTGGCAGCCCTCGCACTGGATCAAGCCGCGGTTGACGCCCCTCCCCGCCAGGGATCGCCTAGATTCCTTGGGTACTTCAGGTACTAAAACGTGGGGTCTGGGACCTGCGCTCCTGGACTAGACATCCCCACCGGTGCACGCCCTTATCCTCACTCCACGCGGGAGATTCTCTGGGGAGCTGACCCCCTTTTCCTAAACTCGTTCTCGGACTCCAGCCAGTGGAATTTGTTGAGAGCGAGCCGCTGGGTTTCTACCGCTCTCACAGTTTCTCTTGGTGTTGGAGCGCACTCCCTCCTTGGGCCTGGTCAACTTTCTGGAAGCCTCCGCCCAGCTCTTCTGCAAATCACCCCGCCACCCCACCCCTATCCTCTACCCTCGGGTTGGCTTCTTCCAGGGGAACGTGCCACGGCTATTCCCGGGGGCGAGGTTCCGCAGTCTGCCGTGGGGCCCTGAAGGTCGCGCCTTCCTCCCCCAATCTCAGTTCCAAGCGTCAAAGGTGACTGGGCTGCCAGGGCAGGGCCCAGAGGCCGCGCCTGTAGGGAGTGGCTGCGTCCCAAGGCCGTGGCGCACCGGGTCTGATCCGTGAGCCGAGCACGTCTCCGCCCGGGACCGCGCAGGCCAGACCCCCCCCCCCACCACCCCGGGCCTGGAGGTTCGAAAGAGCAACGCGGAAACGCACGACCGCAAGTGGAGGGAGAACAACGGGAAAGTTCATTTTTTCTCATTAATTGAACAAATTTTCTTTACTCTGAAGGAGACAGAGGAAGGTAGGTAATAAAAATGAGAGTAAGAGAACATTAGAAGGAGAGAAAGAGAGAAAAGGCACAAAGATAGAATAGAAACAGAAGGCGAGCCCGCCCAAGGACCGCGGCACTAATTCCAGATGTTGCCATTCAAAAGGGAAACAAAATCCGAAACCTGTTACCTCCTCAGCAGCAGGAACTGTTCTTCAGGGCCGTGACGTCAGGACAAGAGAGCAAGGGGAAAGGTAAAGCTGCTTCTGGGGGCCTGCGGCGACCTTGCGTCCTGCCAGAAAGGACAGACAGACGGATGCGTGTTCGGCGTCCAAGAGAGTCTGGGGAGACGGAGAGACCACTTTTTAAATTTCGTTTAAGAAAACACACACACACACACACACACACACTATTCGTTAATTTAGAACGACAAAAAGAATTCCACCAAGGCAGGAAAGAAATTTCTTGCTGGAGAAATGAAGGGAAAGCAAGAGGGAGGCAGAGGGGCCGAGGGAGTTAGCGGAGAAAAAGCGCAGAGCGCAAGGGACTAGGCGGGAGGCGATAGGAAGCGCAATCTCATCTCTCCTCTCTGGACTCCTCTAAGAACGCAAATCCTCAGAAAACACACTTACCCTCCGTTATGCCTATTGTGCCACGACTTTTAAAATAAAGGAGCCGAGCTTTAAAGGCGGCAGGAAAAAACAACAGCCCACAAGTACCCCAAACACGTTGAACTAGGGAGCATGCCATAACAGGAGAGGAAGGAGAAAGGGAAAATCGTCGTGGCATTTATGCCATTAACACCTCCCCTCCCCACCCCCGCGCCCCCGTCCCACTCCCACCCCGACCGCGGTAATTGAATTGTCACCTGCCCCCATCCCACCCCCGGCCGTCAGGCCACTTGGGAAGCTCGGCCTTGCCAAGTGCCTCTGGCCAGTGAGAGCGGCGCAGCCGAGCCCGCGCCCCAGAAGCCGAGGGGTTACACACGTCTACGTGGAGAGGCGCACAGGACACGGTAATTAGGCGCAATTCACACGCTCTCGGGCGCAGGGAAACTACTTGTCACGATATTTTCAACGCTCCTCCTCGCCCACTTTTTTTCCACTCCTTCCCTGGTGCGCCCCCGCCCCTCCAGGAGGAACACAGTGGAGCTTTTGGAGTTTCGAATCTTTCGGACCCTGTAGAATGCGGGGCTCCCCGGGCGCGGGCCCGGCCAATCAGAGCGCTGTCTGCCTCCCCTGGCCAATGGCAGGCGCCACATTGTTGTCTAATTCTGCCTAATGGAGCCCTAAGGAGCAACAATAGAGCGGGCGAGCGGCTCATTGAGAGTCTGGCAGCGCCCGGCAACTGGGCCCCGGTACGCGCGGCGTCCGGCGCTCACCGCGAGGGGACGCGGCGCGGCGACGGCCGGGTCGCTGGTTCCAGCCGGCCGGCCCCCAGGCGGGCCCCCAGCTCGGATTTCCGAAGGGAGGGCTGAACTGCGCTGCGTTCTGAGGGGGTCCGGAAGTTCGGACATGGTGACCGAAGGAGGGTGACGTGGTCAGATAAGGGGCCCGGGGCAAGGGGAAGAGGCCAAGAGCGCCAGCGTCGCGAGCGGAGCTGGGAGACGCGTGCAGCGCCCTCGGAGGAGGATCCCGGAGCCCGAGGCAGGTAGCTGAGGGCCGCAGGGAGGGCAGGGGAGCTGGCCCCGCCTGCGGCCCCCATTGTGAGGCCCGACCCCGCTGGCTTTAGAGGACGCGTGGCCAGAGGGACCAGGGTTAAGAGGCAGCACGCATAGGAAATGGTCTGAGATTCTCGGGGAGATACCAGGATTAGGTCCTGGGCTCTGGCGCGGACCGGGGACTCAGAGGGGCCCCGAGGCGGAGGCTGGGAGCTGGGCCTGCATGGGCCTTCTGAGGGCCGCGGCGCGGGTAGGACCCCAGCGTTCGCGCATGGAGAATTCCAGAGGTGACTCCATTGCTTCGGTGCGGCCTGCTGGTCATCCAATTCCCAGGAACCCAACTCTGAGACCAGAATGCAGGAACATACGCTGGAGCTGGGTCCCGCGGGGCCCCAGGATGGGGAGGGCGTTTCAGACGACCCTGTTCCTAAACCGGGAGGGGAGTGGAGGGCTGTTTGAGGAGTCGACGGAAAGGAAGGAAACTCACCTAAGCTTGCCCTCGCGCAATGCCTTCCTTCCCGATTACTCCTCCCAACCACAAGGCTTAAAATGGTGCCACGGGTTTTACCCCATCCCCACCCCCTTTGCCCGAGGTTTTTATTTTCTCTCACGCCCTCCCCCCCCTCAAGGACCCTGGGTGCCAGAAACCCACATCAGCTGTTTTTGCTCTGTTTTTCTTTGCTCCTCAAACTAATCTTTGGGCTGGGTTTACCTATCGACAGAAAGTTTCTTCAGTTGAATTTTGTCTTTAATCCTCCTTCTCCTAGGCCTCTTAATCTCAGTTTCGCACCTGTTTTCTCTCTCCCTCTCTGCAGGCCCGTGCCACCATACTTTTAGTGCCCACATTTGTACCGGCCTCTGAACCACCCGGCCTAACTTTGCCCCTGCGTTGTTGGATTTGTTTTTTTTTTTTTTTTCCGAACCCTCACTCTGTCCTAAAGCTATCCTTTCTGTTCCTGGTTTTCCTTCTCCCACCCGAAACAACAAACCCCACAAAATACCCCAGGTCCAACCAGCCAAACTCTGAGCCTTGATTTCTTTTCTTCACCCTTCCACCAAACTGAACATTTTGCTCTGAGTTTTCCTGTTTTGCTTTTGGCATCAGCCTAAATGATAGGTCAAATTTTTCTCTCTACCCGTCTCACCCCAATTAAGCTAAACTTTTGGGGATAACATTTTCTTTTTCAAATCCTCTTTACATCCATCTGATCCAGTGGCCTGTAAACTTTATATGTCTTTTTTTTTCCCCCAGTGGAGCTACTGTTTCAAGCGAAATCTTAACACCCAGCGCGTAAATCAGATATAAGAAGTTGGGGTGGGCTGTGGGCGCTCGGCCTTACGAGGTGGCTCCGAAGGCGCCTCTTCCCAACAATTTGACAATCTCTAGCCAAACTTCCGCGGCCGAAATTGCCCTCTCTAGGCCTGGATTCTTCCGGGCTGCGCTTAAGTCTAGCGCACCGCGTGCTCCTCACTGCCGGTCTTTCCCTCCTCCCCATCATCTTCCACGGCAGGTTCGACCATGGAGCTGCGCTCGGAGCTGCCCAGCGTGCCCGGAGCGGCGACGGCGGCAGCAACAGCGACGGGGCCGCCGGTGGCGTCAGTGGCGGCGGCCGCGGCGGCGGCCGCGGCGGCCGCGTCGCTGCCGGTGAGCGTAGCAGGCGGCTTGCTGCGGGCACCGCCACTGCTGTTGCGGGCGGCGGAGAAGTACCCGCGGACCCCCAAGTGCGCACGCTGCCGCAACCATGGCGTGGTGTCGGCGCTCAAGGGCCACAAGCGCTACTGCCGCTGGAAGGACTGCCTGTGCGCCAAGTGCACGCTCATCGCCGAGCGCCAGCGCGTCATGGCGGCCCAGGTGGCGCTGCGCAGGCAGCAGGCGCAGGAGGAGAACGAGGCGCGCGAGCTGCAGTTGCTCTACGGCACTGCCGAGGGCCTGGCGCTGGCCGCCGCCAACGGCATCATCCCGCCACGGCCTGCCTATGAGGTGTTTGGCTCAGTGTGCGCCGCTGACGGCGGGGGGCCCGGAAACGGCGCACCCGCAGGGTCCGGAGGCGGAGCAGCAGGCGCGGGGGGCGCAGGTGAGCGGCGGGCGCGGCCAAGCGGGGGGAGGGGGGAAGGGAAGGGACCAGAGCCGGGACAGGGCGCGCAGCTTGGGGACTTGCCTCAGTACGTGGAGTAGAATCCCCTTCTCCAAACGCTCCATCTGCTGAGTTCACCGCACACCCAGCCCCTGATATTCGTCGTATCCACAGAAACTTCTTTCTCTTCTTTCTGAAGCGTTGCTTTACTCCTCTCACCGCGGGCCCAAACGTAGGCCCTTTAATCTCTCTTCCCAGAGCAGACAGGCCTCTGCTTCCCTGCTCACTTTTGCTTCTCCCAGAAACCCGCAAGTCTTATCCTTTCATGTGCTCCTCCACATGCTGCCTTTCCCTCCCCTCCTTCCCAGCTGTCCTCAGAGATCCGAACCCCATCCATGCCCCGCATCCCGAATCGTTTTCCCTAGGTACTGAGACGCCCTCTTTTCCTTTTCCCGTGTGATTCCTTTTCTCGAGTTTCAAACGCAACTTCGACAACCGCATTTTGCGCCCTCCTCCTCCTTTCCTGCTTCTCTCCCCACTTGTTCCCATTTTCTCATGGCATGCGCTCTCTCGCTCCCCTCGATCCCTTTTTCTCTTCGCTCCCTGCGCACTGTCCGTTCCCACCCTCTTTGTGACTCTCATGACTTTTTGGAGGAGGACGAGAATTAAGCCGGGATCATTGGGGGTGTGGGAGGTGGGGGTGGGAGGGCTCAGCTCTCAACTTGGAGGAAAGAACTTCTTAGGTCTTAGTTTTGGAAAAGGTGGATTAGAAATGGCTATACTTGTCTTTAGAGAGGCTTGGTGCCTCTAGATGTCCAAAGCACTTTTCTTTACCCGCTATACTGCTCAGGGCCAGAGGGTGCCAGGACAGGGTTGGTTCTTCTTGGAATCGAAGGGGTGGAATGGATAAAAGTTGTGTTGGCTCTAGATGGAACCTTTGGATAAAAGTTGTGTTGGCTCTAGATTGAACCTTGGGCCAGGCCACTTCTCCAAGTCAGAGCAGGACTGAGAAGGGGGCGCTAGGGGTTAAGGGTGGAGGTGTTGGGGCAGGAAGTGGGACAAGGAGTCCTGGACATTGGGTTTAAAGGGCACAGGTGATCAGGGCTCTGGGTACGGAAAGAGACAGGGCCCTGGTGGGGGGACAGGGGAAGAAGGAGAGGGCTTTAGGGGCTGGAGCAAATCGGAAGAGGGGGTACTAGATTCGAGTGAGGTTTGTGGGACTCTGCAGGAACGGAAACTGGGGTTCAAAGGGCTGGCTGTGGGTGCGGTCACCTCCCAGCTAACCGCTCTTCAACCCCCCTTTTCTCCTCTCTCAGAGGCCAAGTTGCAGAAATTTGACTTGTTCCCCAAGACACTGCTTCAGGCAGGCCGCCCTGGCAGCCCGCAGCCACCACCGGGGAAGCCCTTGTCACCTGACGGCGCGGACTCGGGTCCCGGCACGTCGTCCCCGGAGGTGCGGCCAGGCTCGGGCTCGGAAAACGGCGATGGCGAGTCCTTTTCGGGGTCGCCCCTGGCCCGGGCCTCCAAGGAGGCAGGTGGCAGCTGCCCGAGCAGCGCTGGTCTCGGCGGCGGCGGCGAAGAAGACAGCCCGGGCTCCGCCAGCCCTCTGGGCTCGGAATCCGGTTCTGAGGCCGACAAGGAAGAGGCAGAGGCCGCGCCGGCGTCGGGGCTGGGCGGAGGTCCGGGTCCACGGCAGCGGACGCCGCTGGACATCTTGACGCGCGTCTTCCCGGGCCACCGGCGCGGCGTCCTGGAGCTGGTGTTGCAGGGCTGCGGCGGCGACGTGGTTCAGGCCATCGAGCAAGTGCTGAACCACCACCGCGGGGGCCTGGTGGCCGGCCTGGGCCCCGCCACGCCCCCCGAAAAGGCCGCGGTGAGTGCAGCCGCGGCCGCGGATGACGCGTGGCCTGGCCGGGTCGACGCCGCCGCCGCTGGGGGCCCTGCGCTGCCCGCGCCGCTGCAGGCCGGCCCCGCCGCACCCCCGCACCACAGACCCTTGCTGGCCGGCGCCATGGCGCCCGGGGCGCTGGGCTCGCTGAGCAGCCGCTCGGCCTTTTCGCCGCTGCAGCCCAACGCCAGTCACTTTGGCGCCGAGGCGGGCGCCTACCCGCTGGGCGCGCCCCTGGGCCTGAGCCCGCTGCGCCTGGCCTACTCGGCGGCGGCGGCGCACAGCCGCGGCCTGGCCTTCATGGCGCCCTACTCCACCGCGGGCCTGGTGCCCACGCTCGGCTTCCGCCCGCCCATGGACTACGCCTTCAGCGATCTCATGCGCGACCGCTCGGCCGCGGCCGCCGCTGTGCACAAGGAGCCAACCTACGGCGGCGGCCTGTATGGGCCTATGGTCAACGGCGCCCCAGAGAAGCAGTAGGGCGAGGGACCCGGCAACCGGGCAGCCACCAAACTGGGATCCCGGCCTTGTCCCCGCGGGCCGCCGGCCCCTCTTCGCCCGGCAGGTGCGCTCTCTGCGCCCTGGCTGGGATCCTCCCGCTCCAAGGTGGTTTTTTGTTTTGTTGTGGAGGGCAGGTGGGGAGGGCTGAATAAAAGGGGGCAGCTACAGGTGCAGATGTTCTCGGACGGGGTGCGCGGCTGGGATCCTCACTTCCCCCGGCCGCGGGGTAGAACTCCCTCCTCAAAGCTCCCCCAGTCGCCCAAAATGCCGGGAATTCACGGAATCCGGAGGCCGCAGGCGCCGCGCACGCTCCTGCCTCTCCCTTAGCTGGGCTCGTCCCGCCCTCTCGCCCGCGCTCTCAAATGGATGGCAGGATAGTCCGAGAATCTGTCTTCTGTGCCTCCCCCTCCTCTTTTTTTATTTTAAATATTAGCTCTAACAAATATAAATTTAGGATGTATGAATCTCTTGGTACTGAGTCGAGTCTTGGGGACACACATATATATCGGTATCAATTGTAAAAAAAAGGAAACAAGTTCTAAGGTGCACTTTCTTCGTTGCGGTATTTGTCGCTCTCTTTGTTGCTTATGCCGATAAGCATGGGTTTCCTTGGTGCAGTGTGAGTTTTTATATATGTATAAATCTATATATAATCTATACATATATATATACAAGCCAGTGTATAATGTTATAAAATGGAATTCTAAGTTATTAATTGTAATCTGTAGGTGATCTTGGTATTAACGTGAAACATTTTTTTAAAAAAAAAACAAGCAAAAAAGGACAAAATGGAAAAAAAATTAGACTATGCGCTCATTGTACTTAACAGGTTTTATAGATTAAATATATTGTAAACTCTGGACGAATCCTGCCCACCCGCCCCTCTTGCCTGCGGCTGGTCTCTCCCTAAGGAGCGGTAAAGATAGATGCGCACTGAAGCAGGAACAGAGCGACGTGTGACTGAGCCACAACCGCCCGCTCACGGGCCCATCCCAAATGCCTCGGCCGAGGGGAAGGCAGCGGGAAACGCTGCTGCCGAGAACGGCTCACTTTGTGCTTTCCTTTGCATAGACACGAGGCTAGAAATAAATGTTATTTTCTAAGAAAAAATGTCGAACCTGGATGCCGCTCTTCTGGCAACCGGGTTGAAAAGTCTTGATTTCCTGTTCGAGCCGCTGTGCCAGGGAGAAACTTGACCGAGGTCAAGTGGGAGGTGGGGCGAGCGGAGCCGAGGAAACGTCCTGTGGCGCCCGGGAGGGCCCACCTGGCGGCAGTGGAGCGCCGCTCAGAACTTCGGCAGAGGCCGGGGACCCTGCGCACGGAAGACTCGGTGTCGTCCCTGTCTCCCTCCCCCCCAACACCCCGGCTCAGGCGCACGGTGTGCTGCGGGATCGCTCTGCGAGCACCCTGGTTCCCTAGACCGCCGGCCGAACCTTCCCGGGGATCCTGACCTGCGCGCAGTCCGGGCCCGCAGCGCGCGCCTGCCTTCTCCAAAGGTTTGGAACCCACCGCGGCGGAGGCGGTGTCGAGAGAGCTGAGGCTGTGACCGCTTTCGCTCCAGGACCCGCGGCCTGAGAATTATTGTGGGTGGGTGCGTGGGTGGGTGGGTCGGGGCTGCTGCCTTCGCTGGAGGCTGTGTAATCCGAGAACAGCGGTGAGAACGCGCCTTCGGGCCAGACCTCGCAGTCGCGGGCCGAGGGGCTCCTTATCCCCCATCACGCGGAGCTGAGCAAATTAGTGGCTCCCGGATAGACCCCCTCCTTCAACCTCCAGACCTTCCCTCTCCCCACAGGGTGACTCTCCCTCCTCAGAAAACAGTGCCCCCTCTCCTAGTCTGGGCCCGGCGACATCCCAAGGTAAACTTCTGGGGCCGGCTCGAGTTCCGCCAGGCGGTGAAACTTAATAGCAGGACAAGAAAACGGTTTAATAAAGAAGGGCTTTAATAGGGAACTAATTTGATTGAGTTGCCTAATTCCACTTTAATTGGAAAGGGGGTTTGGCTGTTTGGTTATAAAGTGTGAGGGTGACGATGAGATGAAAGTGGGGGGGTGAGAAGGAGCGAGAGAAGGAAGATGGGGACAAGAGAGAGATGGGGCTAGAAAAGGAATGACGATAAGAGGAAAGAAGAGAGGGAGTGAAGAGAAAGGAAAAAGGAAAGAGTTAGAAGGGAAGGCGGAAGAAAGCGCGCGAGAGCTTCTAGAAGTTTAAACTTTTTTGTTTTTCGCTGCTGTCCTCTCTCGAGCCTCCTGTGCCCTCATTGCTCTCCAGGTTTCCGGAGGCCTCGAGTCCCAGCTTAGCCGGGCGGTTCCAGCCCCGGCCTCTGCCCCTACCCCCGTCCAAGGCGATGCCAAGGTCAGGTTGGGCCTCTTGGTTGCGGGATGGACCGACCCTGGGTCTCCAGAAGCTCCCGGCCATCTCCTGGTACTGAGGCCAGACCCGAGGGTGACCACCTGTGGACCGGCATTACCCACTCTCAAGGACATATGGAGTTTCTCAGATTTTAAAATTATTACTTTAGTTTATCCTCACTGCAAACCGGGGAGAACCCAGTGTGTTGTTTATTACCAGCCCCATTTTACAGAGGAGGAAATTAAGGTCCAGAGTGGCCAGGGAATTGCCCAGCTCTGCGGGGACTCCCGCTTTCCTCGGTCTCCACTGCCCAGTGGGCCTTCTCTTACATCTCTCCTGAAGCGGTCTGTGCCGGCCCATGGTGGTGGCTCTGCGGAAACCCCCCTCCAGTGTACACACTGCCCAGAGAGGAACAGTGGCTCTCCCCGAGCGGCCCAGAAAGACAGCGGCTCCAGCTCCGGGCTTCAAGTACCTTCGATAGAGCCCCGGAAGGCTTCGTGAGCGGTGGAAGTTTGAGGAGTGCGGTGGCGTGGAGGGGTCCCCGGGTTCCTCTCCTCTTCTGGCCCCCGCGCGCCTTGGTGGCCCAGGCCGGGCCGTGGAAGCTCGGAGCGGGGCAGTCACAGCCCTGACGCCTGGCCAGGGGCTGCGCCCTCGCCGCGCACCTGACCCTACTTCCCACTGCGCAGTCAGGAAGATTGAGGCTCAGCGACTGGCAGTGAGGGGCCGAGGGTCACACATCCAGGCCCTGTGCGAATGGCCCTAATCAGAAGCCAGGATGCTCAAACTGGGTGGCGGGATGGGGGTGTATGTGTGTGTTGAGTAGGCGCCTCTGGTTCCGGGAGCCTCGCAGCTGGCTGGGGCCGGGGTGGGCGCGTGAGCTCCGCTGGGATCCTCACTGGGGAGGAGCGCGGGGTTTCCCTGTCGCCGGAACTCTGCACCTCTGACTGAGAGGGCCGGAGACTTAACTCTTTCCCGCGGTGGAGGCGGAAGCTTCCTTCCTGACCTTCTGCTCTCCACAGTTATTTCCAAACGCTCCCCGAAGCCTGCTGGATGCGACCCTGGGCTGGACACTGAGAGGACATGGACCTGGGCCGCCATGGGGGAGCTTTGGCTGTTGGGGAGACAGACTTACAGAAGTAGTAGTCGCTTTTAAAAAATTACTCCTCGTCGTCGTCGTCTTTTAATTCTAATTCTTCATAACAAAAGCAGCAGCTGCACAGTATTCAGCGTGTACCCTGAGCCGGGTCCTTTCCCGCAGGATCCAGGTCAGTGGGTGAGAGCTGTGTTGGAACCTGAAAGAGCCAAGAGCTGGTATCCAGGCTCTGTCACTGGCTGAGTTTATTTATTCACAGATATTTCAGTCAGCAAATATTTACTAAATACTTACGGTATGCCAGGCCCAGTTCTAGGACCTTGGGATACACAGGTGTGTGTAATGGGTGCCATCCCTGCCCTCTAAAAACTCACTGTGTGGTGTGGTGGGGTGGGATGGGGTGGGCAACTAACCAGGCAAGGAGGATGCACTGGTGAGTGGTCCCAGGACATCTGCCCCAGGGAATGGCATTTGACTTCAGTTTCCTCCTGAATTAAATGGGACCAATAATACTGTCTGTCGTTCTGGGTGCTGAGGATTAAATGATGTAATGTGTAAAAAACTATTAATTCAGTGCCTGCTCACTAGGAGTCCTCATATCCTTTATCTCATGTCTCGTTAGTGTTCTCATATCCTTATATTGGTCTTGTGGTCCCATTTCACAGAGGAATAAACAGCTCAGAGGGTTTGAGTGACTGGAGTAAGTTTGGCTTATAAATCTTCCATAGTGTCACAGGTTATGGGAGAGACTCTGCCCAAAGCAGGGAGCCACAGAGAGTGATCATTAGAAGGAGAGGATGGATTCTGGAAATGCTCCTGCTGGGAGATGAGGTTGCAGCCCAGGGGGTGGGGCAGCATTGTGATCCGGGCATGAAGGTGGTGAGGGAGTGAAGGCTCCCTCCAGTGGAGAGGAAAGAGGTGGGGACCAGCTGCTGAGGTTGGTCAGAGGTCAGAATTCAGATCGCCGAGAACTTTGAATGCCGGGACAATGGTTATGGTTTCAGACTGAAGGCACCGGGAGCCATTGGCAGTGGTGCCTAGTGAGATTTGCATTTGGATTGGGTAGATTGTTAGGAGAAAGGCAGAACCCCTCTGTGGTGGTAGAGCCAAAAAATGATCAGTGGGGGCAAGAAGAGGGAGAAAGGTGGGTGGCTTCAAGAACTGTGGGGAGCCAGTCTCTCCACTGTTGATTCAGCGTGGGGAGTAAGCAGGAAGAAGGCTCATGGCTGCTTCCAAGAGTCTGGACTGGGTGACTTAGTGGAGATGACACTCAGACATGTGGGCCCCTGGAGCAGAGACAAGTTGGGGGGGGGGTGCCATGAAAAAAGTTCAGTTTTGAACATAGAGTTTAAGGCACTTGTGGGGCCTCTAAATGTGGAGAATAAATGATAAAAAGAGTCAGCATATGGGCCGCAGCAGAGCCTTGGGGGAGATGAGGTGGCCTAGTACCCTGCACCCCCCATAAGACACAGGATTCCCTTACTGGAGGCCTTGTGCCCGGGAGGAGTGTTGAGACCCCAGATGTTGCAGATCTGCTTCACACCATTTCCATTCCAAGAGGGCTGGCCTCTCAAAATTTCATTCTCTTAAGAATTCATTCTCTTAAAATCTGCTCTCTTTAAAGGTCATTGTCCTGGGGCAGGACCTTGGGCAGGTCCTTTTCAACCTGCCCCTGCCCTCTACTCTCTAAAGCTTTAGCCTCAGCCACTTCTTTCTTTCCCTCTCCCCACTTGTCCATCCCCACTTCCCCAGCCCCCTGCACTTTAGCCACACTAAGCTCCACAGAACCCCCTGACAGACCATGCACTTTCCCTGCCCTGCAGGTCCCTCTGCCCAGAAAGCCTCTCCCTTTATCCTTTACTTGAGGATAAAGGCCTAGCATCACAGGTGGATTTATCGTGATAACAGTGAAGCTTAAACTTCAGGGAACCTCACCTGTACAGCTCTCTTTCAAGGTATTGCTTTGTGTTCATTTGGTCAAGTGAATTCTTTTTCTTAAACTTCAGGCCCCATTAAAATCTGTATCTACCACTGTCAGGCTTAGGTTGTAACTTCCTGGCTGCCTGTTCAAGTTAACTACTGCTGCAATACAAATGACCCCAAAATTTGGTGGCTTAAAACAATAATCATTTTATTATCTCATTATTTTTTTGAGTCAGGAATTTGGGAAAGGCTTGGCTGAGTCATTCTTTTATTCCATATGGTGTTGCTGGAGATCTCTTGGTGGTGCAGGTGTTGGTCTGGAGGATCCAAGACAGACTCATTCCCATATCTGGTGCCTTGGTATGGCTGGCTGGGAGGCTGGGCAGTTGACTGGAGCACCTACATGGAGCCTCTCCATCACGGTGACCTCGGGGTAGTCAGACCTCTTACATGTTGGCTCAGGGTTCCAAGAACAGATGTTTCAGCAAACAAAGTGGACGCTACATAGCCTTTTATGGCCATCTTATAGGTCAAGGAATGTGACAAGACTCTATAATTTCCAGGTGACAAAAAAATAGGGAATTTATTGACATTATTATTATTTAAATAGACTCCTAAAACTAAACCATCTGGAGTGTATTTGTCTTCAGGAATAGCTGGAACCAGGTGCTCAAACACCATCTTTTGAAAGTTGCTTTTCTCCATCTCTCATCTCAGCTGTACATTAAGTTGCCATCACATCAGTCAAGTTTTTCTCCCAATGAGGTGTGGATGGCCACTGATGGCCACTCAGTCTCACATTCTTCTCCCCCTGCCATAGTTACAGAAGACATCTTGGAATGGACTCATTGACTAGACTTATGTCACCCGTCCATCCCAGAACCAACCAACCCTGTGACTGTATGGTTGGGCTGGAGCCATGTCCTCACCCCTGGAGTGGACCAGGAAGGTAATCAGCCCAACCAAACCATACAAGGTGGAGAGGCAGGTAGGTGGTTCCCAAAGGAAAACTGGGCATTGTTGCTGAAAGGGGAATGGATACAGAGCAGGCTAAAGCAACAGATACCCACTAGCCAGGCCTCAGTTATCCAGGCTTCTGCAGGGAACAGACTGTTGGAAACCCAAGCTTTCCCCATAGCTGAATTTGTCCATTTCAGCCTAAACAGTCTTTGCTTGAGTGTTTTAGGGAGAATCTTTATAAAACAAGTTACTTGCTTTTCCATTTTCTTTTCCAATGGACACTGAGATGATCCAAGATTTCTCTGATTCAAAGTCATCCTTGTGATGAGCCATAAGAGGGCAGCGAGACTTTGTTGGAGTGAGGGTTTGCTTGGCTTTGGCAATAAAAGACTCAATTTTTCTGAGCTTTTCAGATGCTTTAAAATAATTTATTATGAATATTTTTAAGCACACAAAAAAGTAGAGAGAACAGTATAATAAATCCTCATATACTCATCACAAAGACCATTATTACTAATTTGTAACATTTTGCCCTACTTATTTCATTTAATTTTTTCTTTGCCAAAGTATTTTAAATTAAATTGCAGAATGAAATTTCACTGTGAAATACCTCAATATGCATCTCTAAAAGATGAAGACATTTTCTTACAAAACCACAATATCTTTAATTAACTATCAATATCAAAAAGAATTCCTTTAGGGAGCCACTGTAGCTCAAGTGGTTGAGCACCTGCTTCCCATGTATGAGGTCCTGGGTTTGATCTCCAGTACCTCCTAAAAACAAAACAAAACCAACCAACCAACCAATGATAAAACCAACTCTCACTGGGGAACAGATGTAGCTTAGTGGCTGAGCACCTGCTTCCCATGTACAAGGTCCTGGCTTCAATCCCTGGTACCTCCTTAAAAAAAATGAATTCATTTATATTATCTAATACTCGATACATACTAAAATTAACTCAATTGCTCCCATTGGGGACACTTTTTTCCCAATTGATTTGTTTGAATCAGGATTTGGTTTTGTAGCAGACCTGTCATAGCTCACCCATATCCCTTGGACGTATTAGTCCAGTGATTTCTCACTCCCAGGATCAGTTTCTCTGGCCTAAGGCCTTTTATGCCAGAACCACAGAAGAGAGTGGTGTACCAGGGCCAGGGCTGTGGGAACTGTCTTCCCCAGAGTAGGCAAGAAGAGGGTGTATTGTTTGTAGAGAATTTAAAACAATGATAATACTGACTAAAAGTCAATCTGCTTTTTTATTATCAATGTAGCCCAGCAATTCTAAACAATATCAAAGATAAAATACTCCTTGCCTCATAAAAATTTGTTAGTGGTGTAAATTCTAAACAATTCCTGCAGTGACTGTTGAGTTTAAAAAAATGGCATTGTATTATTTATTGTATATGATATAATATATGTAAATATATTAGATATAATTTAAACTTAACAGTAAGTATAACAGTATGTATATATATATACATATACCCATATATGATATATTTCAAATTATCACTTTATTATTATTACTTTTTTAGGAAATACCAGGGATTGAACCAGGGATTGACCTGGTACATGGGAAGCAGGCGCTCAACCACTGAGCTACATCCGCTCCCTTATTTTTATTTTTATATTTACATACAGTAAAATTGGCTTTTTTTGGAGTCCATTTCTCTAAGTTTGAACATTGAGATAGATTTATGTAATCAGGATTCAGAACAGTTACATCACCCCAAAAAACTCCTTCATGCTGCTCTTTTGTGATCAAACCCTCTCACCCACTCCTAATCCCTGGCGACCACTGACCTGTTCTCTGTCCTTATAGTTTTTCCTTTTCCAGAAAGTCGTATAAATGAAATCAACCTACTGTATGCTGCCTTTTGAGACTGGCTTCTTTCACTGAGCATAATGCCTTTGAGATTCATCTGAGTAGTTGTGCGTATCAAAAGCTCATTCCTTTTTATTGTTGAGTGGAATTTAGTTGCATAGATTTATCACAGTTTGTTTATCCATTCACCATTGGAGGATGTTTGGGTTAAGTTTTGGGTAGTTATGAATAGAACTGCTATAAACCTTCATGATCTGGCTTTTGTGTGATCATAGGCTTTTCTCCCGCCTAGAAGTGGGATTGCTGGGTCATATGATAGGTATATGTTTAACTTTATAATATACTGCCCAACTCTTTTCCAGAGGAGCTATACCATTTTGCTTTCTCACCAGCAATATACGAGAGTTCCCATTGCTCTGAATCCTAACCAGAACTTGGCTTAAAAAGAAAAAATATATAA
>JAQZBX010052652.1:0-19075 GCA_029593785.1 Cabassous unicinctus | reverse complement strand
CAGTTTAATAATTTTCTTCCTACCCACCCCCTGGGGCATATGACTCTTCCGTCTTGGCTCATGGGATGACAAGATTCATAGTTACATGCCCTGGGTATTCTAACGTGCCCTTCCTAATCTAGCCCCCTGTTAACCCTGCACCACCAAACCCAGTAAAATCTCTACCCACCTGTCCTATCCCAGGTATGCAAGGATGGTTCAATATAAGAAAATCAATCAATGTAATACACCACATAAACAGATTGAAAGAAAAAAATCACATGATCATCTCTATAGATGCAGAAAAAGCATTTGACAAAATACAGCACTCTTTCCTGATAAAAATACTACAAAAGATAGGAACAGAAGGAAACTTTCTGAATATGATAAAGGGTATATATGAAAAACCCAAAGCCAACATCATTTTCAATGGTGAAATCCTGAAAGCCTTCCCTCTGAGATCGGGAACAAGACAAGGATGCCCTCTATCACCACTCCTATTTAACATTGTCTTAGAAGTACTTGCCTGAGCACTGAGGCAAGAAAAGGACATAAAAGGCATCCAGATTGGAAAGGAAGAAGTGAAAATTTCATTATTCGCAGACAATATGATCCTATACATAGAAAGCCCTGAGAAATCTACAACAAAGCTTCTAGAACTTATGATCCTATACATAGAAAGCCCTGAGAAATCTACAGCAAAGCTTCTAGAACTTATAAGTAATGTTGCAGGCTACAAGATCAATGCTCAAAAATCAGTAGCATTTCTGTACACCAATAACGAGCAATCTGAGGAGGAAGTCAAGAAAAAAATACCATTTACAATAGTAACTAAAAGAATCAAATACCTAGGAATAAATTTAAGTAAAGATGTAAAGGACTTATATACAGAAAACTACACAACACTGTTAAAGGAAATCAAAGAATACTTAAATAAATGGAAAAATATTCCCTGTTCATGGATAGGAAGACTAAACATCATCAAGATGTCTATCCTACCCAAACTAATCTACAGATTTAATGCAATCCCAATAAAAATCAACACTGTATTTTTTAAGGAACTGGAAAAACTAACCACAAAATATATTTGGAGAGGTAAGAGGCCCCGAATTGTCAAAGACATATTGAAAAAGAAAAATGAAGTTGGAGGTATCATATTACCTGACTTTAAAACATATTACAAAGCTACAGTGATCAAAACTGCATGGTATTGGCACAAGGATAGACCTACTGACCAATAGAACCGAATTGAGAATTCTGATATAGATCCTTGCATATACCGTCATCTGATATTTGACAAGGCCACCAAGCCCACTCAGTTGGGAGAGAATGGCCTCTTTAACAAGTAGTGCTTGGAGAACTGGATATCCATATCCAAAAGAATGAGAGAAGAATACCATCTCACACCTTATACAAAAATCAACTCCAGATGGACCAAAGATCTAAATATAAGAGCCAAAACCATAAAGACTCTGGAAGATAATGTAGGGAAGCATCTACAGGATCTTGTAATAGGAAATGGTTTCATGAACTTCACAGCCAAAGCACGAGCAGCAAGAGAAAAAATAGACAAATGGGATTTCATCAAAATTAAAAACTTCTGCACGTCAAAGGATGTTATTAAGAAAATAAAAAGGCAGCCTACCCAATGGGAGAAAATATTTGGCAATCATATATCTGATAGGAGCCTAATATCCTGCATATATAAAGAAATCCTACACCTCGAAAATAAAAAGACAAACAACCCATTTAAAAAATGGGCAAGTGACCTGAAAAGACCCTTTTCCAAGGAAGAAATACAAATGGCTAAAAAGCACATGAAAAAAATGCTTGACATCGCTAGCTATTAGGGAAATGCAAATCAAAACCACAATGAGATACCGTCTTACACCCATCAGAATGGCAGCTGTTAAAAAAGCAGCAGAATATAAGTGTTGGAGAGGATGTGGAGGAATAGGAACCCTCATCCACTGCTGGTGGGATTTTGGAATGGTCCAGCCACTGTGGAGGACAGTTTGGTGATTCCTCAGAAAACTAACAATAGATCTTCCATATGATCCAGCAATTCCACTACTGGGTATATACCCAGAAGAACTGAAAGCAAAGACACGAACAGATATATGCACACCAATGTTCTTAGCGGCATTGTTCACAATTGCCAAAAGTTGGAATCAGCCCCGGTGCCCATCAACAGAAGAATGGATAAGCAAAATGTGGTACATACATGCAATGGAATATTACTCAGCTGTTAGAAGGAATAAAGTGCTAACACATGGAATAACATGGGTGAATCTTGAAGACCTTATGTTGAGTGAAGCAAGCCAGGCATTGAAGGATGAACAGTTTATGACCTCATTGATTTGAATTGAGGAAAGTTAACAGTTTCTGAAAACCACTGAATGAAAGATAGGCTAACAAGGGAGAGAGAGAGAGAAGGGTAGGTTGCGAGCCGTCACCCATATGGACATAATCTATGGTAAATTGAAAGAGTATAGTTACATATTGAAGGTCTTTATTTCTTTATGCTGCTTTGAACCACTCTCTAGTGGCCTTTTGTTTCTGCCTGAAGAACTCATTTTAGCATTGTTTGTAGGATGGGTCTAGTGGTGATAAACTCCCTCAGCTTTTGTTTATTGAGACTGTCTTAATCTACCCCTCATTTTTAAGAGTCGGGTCAGATATAAAATTCTTAGCTGGAAGTTGTTTTCCTTCATCAAAGTATTTCTTTCTTTCTTTTTTTTTTTTTTAAAGCAACTTTATTTCAACTTCAAAATATAAAATAACAGATAAAAGGCAACTTAACAAATTATGGAAGCATTATTTTTAAAAATTCTGTCCAAGCACATTTATCTTATATAAAAAACAAACTCAGTAGGTTTTCCAGTGTTCCAAAAGATTAGTAAATGAGCAGAGAGTGGTTAGGTAACATGACCAAAGTCTCCTTAAGGAAAATGAAAAAAAAAAACAAAAAAAAAAAAACAAAGAAACTTGAACATATTCACCTCTCATAAAACTACTTTAAGTATTTCAACCCACTACCTTCTTGCCTCCATGGTTTCTGATGAGAAATCGGCACTCAATCTAATTGGAATTCCATTATGCATAACACCTTGCTTTTCTCTTGCAGCTTTCGAACTCTCCATGTCCTTTGCCTTCGACAGTAGGATCTGTATATGTCAGGGTATATTTTTCTGCATGTTTATCCTGTTTGGAGTTCTCTGAACTTAGTGAATTTGTATATTCACTTCTTTTGCTAGTTTGGGAAGTTCTCTCTCATAATTTCTTTGAATATTCCTTCTGCCGCTTTTTATCTTTCTTCTCTTTCTGGGACTCCCACAATGCATATATTGGTACATTTGATGGTGTCCCAGATGTGTCTTAGGTTACTTTTGCTTTTAATATTTCTGTTTTCTTTCTGCTCCTCAGCCTGTCTCATTTCAAGTATCTTGTCTTCAATTTCTCTGAGTCTTTCTTCTGTCTGCTCTTGAAAACATGAACATTTTTCATTTTAGTTATTGTGGTCTTCAACTCCAGTAGTTCTGTTTGATTCCTTTTTAAAGTTTCTATCTCTTTAGTTAGACTTTGATATTTGCTCCTTCATTTTATGCCCTGTATCCTTTAGTTCTTTCTCTATATTTTCCTTCATCTTCTTGAACATTTTTAAGATCATTTTTTAAAGGCTTTGTTTGGTCTGTCCACATTCTCCTCTTCTTCAGTGGTGTTTTCTGAATTTTTATCCTCTTTCTTTGGATGGATCATCATTTTCTGTTTCTTTGTCTTGTATTCTTTTGTTGCACACTGTATATTTTCACAATTTCAAATGTTACCTCTGGGATTCATTCCATGAGATGTCTGTTTCTCAGATTTGTAAACAGCTGGTGATAGGACAATTTCTGGAGCTTCAGCCCTCCCTCCTATCAGGAAGGTCTGCCTAAGGCAAGACCTGTTGTCCCTTGTAACTGTTTCTGATTTAAGCATGGTTTTCCCTGTCTTTTGAAGCCTCTGTTTTTTCCTGGGCTTTTGCTTGTTAGTTGTTTTGGAGTTCCCCTGTTTTCAGAAGTTTGATTGTCCCCTCTGTTTCCCAGGTGACAGACCTCCCTACCCCTGGTGTTTGAAGCTAGCAGCCTTTTCTACATACTGTCTCCCTCTTTAGGTTTTTACACTCCTTTCCTTATCTCAAGCAGCTTTTGCCTGGAAAGCAAATTCTGGGAGGAGGAGCACCCCAGAGAGAACTTTCCCAAGTCAGTCTTTCCCAGCCAGACAAGACCAGTGATCCATGAAGGTGGCACAGACCAGCTCCAAAGTGCCCTAGGGAGGGGATCAGGGAAGGTGCCAAGAGGTCCTCGACAGCTGAGCTTTCCTGGCCTGCCTAGCAAATGCAGACCTTCAGCTAACTGTCCACTCACAGCCCTGAGGAATTGCTGTATCATTAATCTCCACTGCTACCACCCCTGTCCAGGGAGCGTTGAAACAATAGTTGCCTCCTCCTTTGTCCAGGGTAGGATTGAAACAATGGGTGCTCTTAGAGCTGGGCCTCCAGCAATTCAAATTCACTAATCAAAGCCATGGTCAGTGACCAGCTGTGCCCACCCCTGTTCTTGGGGAAGAGGATTTTTATGTACCTTTTTGTCACCAGTGGGCTAGCCAGGGACTGGACTCCACAGCAGCCTGCTGCAAGAGTAGCCAGTAGGGGATGTACACTGGTAGCCACTGCACAGTGAGAGCAATTTACTGTTCTTTATCATAATTTATCAGCGTCTTCCTCTCACTCTTCCCTGGATGCTGTGCAGTGTTCTCCTGGCCTCTGGGATTTAAAATAGTTGTTTAAGACAGGTCCTAACTGTTTAATATTTCTTTTTGTGGAAGGACTGATTCTTGGAGTTCCCTCCTCTGCCATCTTCCCCAGAAATCTCCCAGCCATGTTTTCAAAAGCACTATTTACTCATTCCTAAAAATGATTGTAAATGCATCTAATTAACCTGTTGATATTTCTATTTTTAAGGTCACATTAATATGGCATTTTCCCTTGTTACCTCCTTTGTGAGCATTATGGTACTTTTGTATATAGGTTATTGTCATGTATTCCTGACACTTAATACTTTGATGCTTGTTCTTTCTGACCATAGATGCCTGTGGGATTTCATATGGTTTACCTATTGAGTCTCTAAAATGATTCAACCAGAAATGTGAAGGACGAAGGAAATGTGATTCTCCTTTTGAAGCTTTAGCTGCCAAGGAAGTATGAAAGGAGATATAAGAAAGTTGGGTGGGGCACAGATGACTATAAGGATAGAGTATATGTTTCCCCAGAATTCATGGATCTAGGTGTAAAAATGGTGACTGCACTTAAAAAAAGAAATTTTAGCTTTTGCAATCTGCTATTTTGGGACTGCCACACTCTTTTTGAAGGGCACCAAAATTGCAGTATTTATAGAGTGAAAACTGGAAGAGATTTGAGGGCATTTATATGGTGTTTGGTAATACATAAATTCAAAAACTAAAATATAAAATTTAAGGAATATGTGACTATTGAATCTTGATAAAACTTCAAAAAATATTGGATAAAATTGAACTTGCTTCTGTTTAGATATTAGATAGTAACACACAATTCCTGATTTGGGGTTTCAATTATTATTTCTTCAAAATCCTGATAGATACCGGTCTCAAGAAACTGTGATGTAAGTATTTTATCGTTTTTAAAATATTTCTTCTACAATAATTTAAAGATTTTCAACAACTGAAATTATATTTTATATTATACTTTTTTTCTTTCATTGACAAGTTTAATATTAATTGTTCTTGTAATAATATAAATTGATTTTGGATCCAGTGGACTTTTATCACATCAAGATTTCAAATTAGTGATAAATCTATAACTTGCAGAACTTGCATATATTACAAGAACAGTCAGCCTATACCAGTTTTGAATGACATTAAATAGTAAATTAGCCAAAATGCAACGATAAATGCTTGGGGCCACCACCTGTAACCATGATTGCAAGAGCCCAAATGAGGCTCTCTGCCCTCCTCCCCACCCCTCCCAGTGTAGCTACTCCTTGGGCTGCATGAGTACTCCCCAGGCACCTGAAACAAGAACAACTCCAGCAGTTCCGTGTCCCCTTGTCCACAAAGGTAGCACTTGGGCAACTGGCTGCTGACATGGGTGCCTAGGTGGTAGAGCACCTCCTTGGCTTACTCACAACCTCAGAGCAAAGCAGCAAGTGTTATATTTTGCTTCCAGTGGTTATCTTTGAACTCTCCTTTTGTCTACTTCACTCTTCTTGGGTGCCCTCCTAGGATCCTCAGATGAGGCTGCTGGTGGCCAAAGGATTCTGCTCCCCTCCTCCATCTCTGTATGGCCACTATGGGTTGAAGGGATCACTTTCTTACAACACTCGTTAATGGCACACTAGTGTGCTGAAGTACAGAGATTGGGCCATTTTCCACTAGGAGTACCTCTTCGGTAGGTAGAAATAAGAGGAATCCTAGGGAAGATGTCTGTGAGGTCATGCCAGATCTTTTGAGAGTTTATAGAATGTTCTTAGTCTATAGAATGGAAAATTGGACTCATATATTACAAAGTTGCAGGATATATGTTTGAATTTCATGGCTCTTAGCAAGGATGTGCTTCTCATTCTATATACTATCAATCCTATTATTTATTACTGACAGAAAAGTTCTTGTCACAATCTGGGTACGTTCCTTTCCTTATTTTTTGAGTGATCTAGTATTTTTCAGGTCTTGCTGATGAAGCCAAGGTCACCATCATTTCACACACATCTGGACACCCCCACATCTTAATATGCACACCCTCCACCCCCTACCCCAATACATTCTTCACCCTGCAGCCAGAGTGATATTTTACAAGTGCATATTGGATTAAATTATAACTTAACTTAAATGCTTTGTTTTCCCATTTTTCTTTGGAAAAAGACCAAAAATGCTCATCATGGCTTTAAAGCTTTATGTTTTAACATCTGTTTAATCCTCAGGCCTTGACATATTCCACTGTCCCTCTGAATCTTTCCTTGGTAGCCATTGTAGCTTCTTTCAGGCCTAAGAACATGGTCTGCTTTCTCCTTGCCTCCCTTCTCCCCAACCCCACTATCCTTAATACCCATTCCTCCTTCAGATCTTAGCACTTAGCACTAGAGCCATCTTAGAAAAATCCCAAACTAATCAGGTTACTGTGTTTTATAATTTCATGAAATTGTATGCCTTTCCTTCAAGAAACTTCTCAGTTTATAGTTATACATTCATTGGTTTGATCATTTTTGTAATATCAGTCTCCCATACCCTCCTATAAGCTGCAGAAGAGCAGGAGCTTTTTTTTTTCACTCATCAGTCTTTCACCAGAGCTGGCACTTTGTAAGTGCCCAGAAAATGGCTGATTAATGTTGTTGAATAAATGAAACTATGAGTTCATAAAAATTCCACAAAACCTGAATTATTTTATGAATAATTTGGATATTATAGAAGCATCCTGAAAAAAAAAATGATGCCAATAGATGCCAGTTAATGCTTATTTGAAAAACCTCAAACCTTCCTATTTTTTAATGGAAAATTGAAGCTATTGCCTGGGTAATTGAGATCACAGATTTTAAAGAAGCCAAATTCCACCTTTACAAGAGATAGGTGGTGGCAGTTAGAAGCAAAAGTAACTTTTGTTCTCAATTACCTGAGTAATTATGTAAGTTATCATTTTAGCATCATGTGTGTCATTGTGAATGTATGTTTGTTTGTTGGTTTACAAATGCCTGAATTTTACGTTGTAAATACACCATTGAGTCTGAATGTAAATAAAAACACTTTTAAATTAAAATATTTAATAAAACTATTAAATCTGCACTTCTCTAATGATCTGTTCACATGTTAACATGATTATAGTCAGAGATGTGAAGAATTTGAGAAGGCTTTAAGTTCAAACATATCAAGCTTAATAGCCATCTAACTTCATTGAAAGCTTCAGTTGATTGTTGGCTTATGTTTCAACATCCTGTGGAAGATTTTTTCCTCCCTTTCCATTAGTGCTGGGATTTGTGTGACTCTTGCTGAAAATAAGAGTGATGCCTTCTGATTGCATTGTTCTGTTGATTCTCATTGTTAACACAGTCAAAAGGAAGAAAGAATAACTCATGTTTGACTGAAGTAAAGAGCAATTAAACATTAAAAGAAATATCTATTACAAAGGATTTGGCCTTAGGGCATTGGAGAGAGATGAATAGTTGGAGGAGGTATAACACCAAAGAAAATAGGGCATCTGGAGAACCCAGGAAATCTTTTGACAAAAGTCTTTGTATGAGAGTGGAAAGTGTTTAAGGCCTTTGAAAGCCAAAAGCAATAAAACATAACCACTTTGAGGAATGAGAGGAAGAAAAATGATAATCTATGAATCAAGGTTAAAATAGAAAGGTATGTTCAAGTGGCTCATATGAAAGTTGAAAACACTTGTCAGAAGTGAGGAGATGTGGAAGGATGAATGGTGGAGGATCCTTTAGTCAACTGAACTTTAGAACCAGCTGATTCAGTGAAAGCAGTGCTTGGGCAAAGCCTGTGTTAAGTAGTTTTGATTTTTTCTGAATATCTTAATGTGATAGGTATTTCTGTTGGCAAACTAGAAAATGGGGATATTTATTAGAAGTCTTCTCATTTGTCATCTCCACAATTCAGGCTCCAAACTTCTTGGAAGATGCTTTTGAGTCTTGGGGTTATGATTAAGGATTATCAACTTTATGGGAAGTTGAAGTTTACTTCTAGGAGTTCAATAGTAGGATAAGGGAGGTACTTATTAATAAGGGAAGTATATAAGAAGTTCAGGTAGGGAAATATGATAAGGCACAATTCAAAAGAAGAAGATATATAAGTTTAATGAAATCTTTGATGATGATTTTTGTCTTAATCGGATACAGAGTAGACTGTGGTAGCTTAAGAAGCCGGGAATTGGTGTGAAAGAAAAAAAAAGTGGTATCATGCTTAATGATACAGGAAGGGGCTACATGCTTTTCCAATAGACTGGGGCCGTTTATTTGATGTAATGTGTGAAGGCTTTTAAGGAGAACATCCCATAGTTCATTGACTTACTTAACTGACATGTATTGAGTTCCTGTTATGTAAACCAGTGTGTTGGTTACTTTCTTTTTTTTTTCCTTTAAAAATTTTTTAACTTTATTTTATACATTTAATAATTGAAAATATATACTATTAAAAACTAAGAAGAAAACACAGTTGAATAAAAACATACATTTCTCAATTAAATGTACTGGATACATATAAAAAAATTTTTGACTCATACAATATGTTACACAATATATTTGGTTCATAGTAACGTAATCATCATATATATGTTCTTATTGAGTTAATATACTGCCTTATGCTCTTTCATTTAAACATCACATAACCATTTTTTTATAAATTGAAATTGTTGGCAAGTATGGTGGTTTGAAATGTGTGTATCCTAGAAAATCATGTTCTTAAAACTAATCAATTCCTGTGGGTATCAACCTATTGTAAACAGGGCCTTTTGATTAGGCTACTTCAGTTAAGGCATGGCCAAGGATGAGCCTTAATTCTCTTACTAGCGTCCATTATAAAAGGGATGAAGAGTGAGAGAGCATGTGTGTATGCCACAGAAGCAAGAAGCAAGAAGCTGAAAGCAAAGAAATCCTGAAGAGAACGTAGAGGCCAGCAGTTGCCACTATGTACCTTGCTATGTAGCAGAGGAGTCCATGATTGCTGGCAGCTAATCTTCATGAAGAAAGCATTGCCTTGATGATGCTTTGATTTGGACATTTTTTCTCTGCCTCAAGACTGTAAGCTTGTAAGCTAATAAATTCCCATTGTTAAAAGAAAACCCATAAATTATTTTGAGCAGCTTAGCAAACTAAAATAGCAAGTAATTTATTTTTTTCATGACAGAGACTGTGACTTTTAGGTCAAGTAAATTTTATACACACACACATAGCACTTGAGCAGCAGTTCAATCACTTGTTCATTCCTTGATTCAGCAAATATTTGTTGAACGAATGTTATGTTATGAGCCAGGAAGTGTTCTTTAAGAACATCTGGAATTCCAAAGTGAAACAGATTGCTTTCTTCCATTAAAGAGCATTCAGTCTAGTGGAGAAACAAACCCATGAATAGCACTTTCAACACCATGCAGTGAAAGAAAGCACAGTGGAGAAGGGAGCACAGCAAAGGGCGCTTGTCCTGACTGGGGAGATATTTTCAGGAAGATTTTCTATAGTTGGTGATGCTTAGTTGAGTCTGGAGAAGGAATGAAAAGTCTTATTACATAAATATATAGGAAGAGGGGGTAAGTAGTGAAAGTGGTATAGGAGGAGGAAAGAAGAAAAAAGTTCTAGAAACATGAAATAAGAATCCAACCTTTTGTACTCCAGTGTAGTATCAGTCATTTGCAGAGGGCCTCCCCTTGAAAGATGTAGGTGTAACATCAGAGAGTGAGGTAACTCCTGTCAGCCAAGGGCAATTCTTTGGTGAACAGGAGCAGTTGTCAGCCTTTAGCAGCCAACACTCATGGAAGATGGAGGGTGGACCCAGTGGCTTGGTGGAGGGGGTCTGGGTGGTATATCAAAACAGCATCAACCACAAGGGTGATAGGAAGATGAGTAATAAAGATATCAAACGTTGATCACTCTGTCAAGAAGCTCCAATATGGATGTTTCCCAAGAAATATCCTTGGCCCAGTTCTCACAGCTGGCATTTCTCCCAGGCAATGTTTATTATGCCTCATCTGCAGCTCATTACCACCTTTTGATGTACCAATAACTCCCAAACTCATATATCCAGCTAGATGTTTCCCCAAATAATTGTTTGTTGAATGAATAAATGTACTAGGAATTCTTTGGCTGAGGGAGGAAGAAGAGTACATTAAAGGCAAAGAAAAAAGTTGTTCCAAGGCATGGAGAAATGGAATAAGCTAGCACAATGAATATATCATAGTGAAAGTTCAGATCTGCTTAGGGTGATAAACAGGTAAAAATGTGCTGTTTTCATCTGATAATAATGCAAAATATAACTTTTTGTCTAAATCAAAAATTATTTTATGTGCAGCTGAAAATAGACACTCCAGATAAGCTCCCAAGAACCGTTTCCTCCCTACCCATTTTGTTTCCAAGACAGAAAATATGAAACAATCATCACTGAAAGGCAAGTTCTTCTTTTCTCCCCCAGGCAGTAGGCTGCTGTATAGTGGGGGAGTGGGGCTTGGGGAGGGGGTGTGTCATTACTAGTTGAGACTGTTGGAAGGTGTACTGCTAATTACACATGTTCATTTTTCTGTCCAGGCCCAGAGAAGGGGAGAGAACCAGGAGATTCAGTGGAAGAACTGGATAAGCCTTTCCCTCAAGAAAGAAGGAATCTTGAGAGAAAGGACAGAAGTACAAGAAGATTTCTCAGATAAAAAGGAAAAGAGTACTTCAGCTTGAAAATCTTTGATGATAAGCATTCACTAGCGATAGATTGCTAGAGAAAACATAGGACTTACCTTTCAGAAACAAGCCCTCTGGAAATGGAAGGAAAATATGTTGGCTCGAAACTCCTGGTAGTGAACTGCAGAGGGCATATTGTAGCATCTGCATCTTCTTAGCAAGCTGTTCAATTTTGCTATATATTAACAATTCACAAGGGTGGCAAGTGTTAAGGAATTACCATTTAGTGCCTCTTATGTATCATCCACTGTGGGAGGTATATCATATACATGATCTCATTTGATCCTCAGACTGTGCATTAATTACTGTCTTCTTTTTAAACATGAGGAAACCAAAGTTCAGAGAGTTTCAATAACCTGCCCAAGTTCACAGTTACTCAATATCAGATTCTTTCTTCTATATTTAAATGTAATCAAATGTATCTAAAACAAAATATACTGCTTCATTTTTCCATGTGTCTAGGATTTCAGGGATGAGCAGATGCTTCTGAGTTGTGATTGGTAAAGAAGAAACTTTTAACATTGGGGTAATTTGAGGACAGTACAATGATCATATAAGCAAACTATTTTCATCACTGGACTTAAAATTCTCACTGATATACTGTACACTTTAAAACAAAACACAGAATTTAAATGTAAATCTATTTGGTATGACTTCAATTTTATCCTTCACCAATATCCTGTATGAAATTCTGAGTATTTAGATTGTCACATATACTTGCTTCTTCATCCCCTTGGGAAAATCATGATGGGAACTGGAAGAAATCTTCCATATGGCTCTTTTTTCTGAAGCCAGACTTCTCATTTTGTCATGGCAGGGTCTTGATGATCAGAACCCTGTCTCACTCTTACTTCAGAATAGTCGATGTTTTATACTGAAAGGAATTATTCCCAAGCTCTCTGCATCTGTCCTCTGTCTCTCACCTTTTTACAACAGTTCACTTGTCATTCTGACCTTCAGGACTCAATTTTGACAGTTTCCCTTACGCGGCCATATGTTCCTCCAATTCCACACCCTAACCTTAATTCTTGCTTATGGGTTTCTTATGTATGTTACTATTTGTTGTGTTGGCAATACTGGTGGTAGTATTTAGCATTCTGATTTGTCAGGCATAAAGAAGTAAAAATTTGAAACTCTTGTCCCTGGTATACACAAGCTATTTTAATTGTTGTTGTTTTTCTGGCTTAGTTCCATCTTTGACTGACAAATCTTTTTCTCAGAAGGCCAACTGAGCTTGCTGAGTGATAGCAGGGGTTGGTTTCCAGCACTGCTGCATGAATTGTACTTCATTGTTATGGCATTTCCTAGGCCCATAGTGTGCTGGTTCTGCTGTATCTACTTTGGTGTCTGTACATATATTGCCCATTGGGACTATACTCATCAATGATAATAACTTAGTTCTCGGCTTTTATCGTTGATAGTCCTGATAGGTCCCTTGTATACAATAGTTGTAAAAAAAAAAAAATACACAGAGATGTGAGGATGAGCTTAGGCAGCTTTAATGATAAAGAATATAAAGGACAAGTGCACCGTCAGGCTCTGTGCGTGGGTGCGCCACCAGGCCCCGCGAGCCACGTAGCAAGATGGTGATATAACAGGAGAGTGGCACAAGGGAGAGCCAAGATGAGACATGCCGAAAAACCAGAAACTAAGGTGGCACAGGGAGTAGGATGCCTCTCTCCCAGTGAATCCCAGTGAAGACAGGAGGAGAAGGATTGAATGCCAGTGAAGATAGGAGGAGAAGGATGAGAAGAGAGAGTAGGAAACAGACACAGAGATTGCCCAGTGAATGGACACAAAAAAGCAAAAACTGGCGGGGGAGGGGGGCGGGGAGTTAAAATGGATAATAGTAAATAAATAAATAAATCCTTAAAAAAAAAGTGTAGGGGAATAAGATACGGACTATAGTCAGTAGTAATACTTTGAAGATGCTCTTTCAAAATTTGTTAACAAATGTTTCACAACAATGCAAAGTATTTGTGGTGGGGTGATGTGTGGGAGCCCTGTATGATGTTATGCATGTTTGTTTTGTAATGTTTACTGAACACTTATTGTTTATGTATGTTCATATATGAATGATATACTTCAATAAATTGTTTTTAAAAAAAAAAACATAAAGGAGATTTGATGCTCTGTAAACTGATGAATGGCTTTTGAATTTATAAATTAATTGGTTAATGCAACAATTTACTTATTCAGGAAACTTGATTGAGCACATTAGATGTGCCAAGCATCTTTTGAAAAAGAATTAACAGAAAGTTCCTTTCCTTAAGTATCTAGAAATCTAATGGGAGAGAAAGACATATAAGTCATTTAAATGAAAGTGTGATACTTTTGATTATTTTACTATGTCTTCTAGTACTTGTGGAAGATTTGCTTGCTTTTCTGATTTAGGTTTCTTAAAAGATAGGTGTGGTAAGTTGACTTATCTACCCTGGAGGCGGGCGGGGGGAGGTGGCAAGCTTTCTTAACCTTAATTCCATTCCTATGGGTGTGAACCCATTGTGAATAAGACCCTTTGAAGAAGGTATTTTCAGTTAAGAAGTGGCCAAGTGAATCAGGATGGATCTTAATCCTATTACTGGAGGCCTTATAGAGAGAAAGCCACAGAGAAGAGCTGATAGCAGGAAATCAGTGGGAACCCAGAAGAAAAAGAAGAGAACATGTCCAAGTGATGGGAAGCAGAGATAAACCCAAGGAAACCCAACAATTCTGACAGTCTGCAGCAGGATTTGGGGAGAAAGCATTGCCTTGTTGATGCCTCGATTTTGAACTTCTCCTAGCCTCAAAACTGTAAGCCAATAAATTTCCATTGTTTAAGCCAAACCATTATGTAGTATTTACCATAGAAGTCTGTCAAACTAAGACAGTAGGAAGGACATGGTGTTGAAAAATTCAGGAACTAGTAATACTTGGAACTGGAGTTCAGGTAAGGGGCTTCCATTTTGGCTGGAATCAGGGATTGATAAGAATTGGAAATGCCCAGAATTAAAGGGCCCAGATTACTAGTGCTATTAGTAATATATTAATTTAGAAGAGGAAAACAAGGTAGAAGTTCAGATATTACAATCTGTGCACAAAGTAATAGTTGGGCTAAAGGCATACTTGTTGCTGGTATTACACAGTGTTTAACATCTTATAACCTTTTTGCTTATATTCTGTGAAAAGTAATCTGGAACTCTTGGAAAGTAATCTTTTGATACATTTTTATATTCAAAAACTTTCTTTGAGTTTTACCATTATTTTCAAGAGGCAATGGCAATTATTGTAATATATACTTTAGTGCTTTAACTTAGGATAAGTCCCACTGGGGACTTAGGTGTCTCAATATAGTCCAATCTTCACTTCTGTCACCACAAGTAAGTATATGACATGATCTTTAAGGAAGAAAAATCAGGTTATTTATCTACTTTACAAGAATACTTGGTACCATCAGGAGACATTGGCCACTTCACAGAGGTCACAAGGAAGAAATGGCCAACAAAATCCCAGAGTGACTCCATAACTTTATGCTAGTCATGCTATGCATTAACCCGGTTTACATCTAATAATCCATAAGATACCAGCCAAGTAAGTTACAGTAATAACACTTTCCTCTTAGGATTTCAAGGGTATTAGAGGGAAAAATGGAAATGTGAAAATAAGAGAGAGCATCATACATAAAGGTTGTAATTGTCTTGTGATTTGACTGAATACTTAAAATCATTCCATAACTGTAGAAAATGAAATATTTATGAGTACTTACTATATGCAAACCACTATTAGGTACAAAGGAGAACACAAAAATGGATAATTTCCCAGTGTTAAGAATCTTTCAGTCTAGTGAGTTGCATTCAACATACACATAATGTGAGATGAAACTTTCAGGGCTTTCTGTGAGATATTTAAGAGTTTTTCCAGCCACACTCTTTGGAGTAGGGATCTTTGGAGGCTTAGTATAAGTGTCATTTGCACTGAGTCTTGATAGGATTTGGATATGGATAGGATTTGGTTCCAAATATATGGGAAGAAAAAAATTACATGTGAAAAGAACTGTTATCAAAATCACAAAGACAATAAATTAAAGGATGCATACAGGATATAATGAATAGTTCTACTTGGTTTAGAGTGTAGGGGCATGGTGGAAATAAAATTGGAAATTCAAACTGAGGCCAGATTATAAAGGACCTTTAATGCCAGTCTGGGGAATTTGGCCTTTATTTAATAGGCAGGGCAATCTGTTATCTGTCAGTGTTGACACATAATTTGTGTCTGGAAATGTAGCTGGATTTTATCAGTCTGTGTCATCATAACCCCTGGATATAAACCTTTAATCAGGAGCATATGTTGACATCTAAGGACTTTAGAATAAACCTCCTGAGAGAAATTTATAATAAAGCTTTAGATTTGATTCTTTCGAGAATTTTTTTTGAGACAGTGTAAAAACTTCATGCATTTGTTGACTAACAAGTTTTAAATAAATGGTGGAATACTTTTGGCTTGCCAACTGCTGAAAAGTAAAATAATGACACATTAAGTAATGGAAATGTGGGAATTAAAACTTTCACAGAGTGAGAAAACAAACTCATCATTTCATTCCTTATCTGTCTCTGTCAGGCTCTCTTGCTTGCTCAAGTCCTGTCCTTTGAGATGTCCTCAGTTGCCTCTATTTCAGTGCTTTTTGATTTCCACAAGGGGGTGAGACACTATTTTGGAATTTAATAAGACTCTCTTGACCTAAGTGACTAAAAGTCATTTTATTTCTGGTAGAGAAAGAATCTGGAAGGTTCAGAAGGTTGCCCTCCATTCTCTTACATTTCTGTAGTCCCTACGTGCTCCTAAGTCTTGCTTAACTCACATCTCAATGTATTTCTTACTGTGTGGTGCTCCAACAATCCACCAACCCTGCAAATTCCTGTCCTTGAATTCACATTTTTTCTTTGAAGACAGTTTTACCAGCTGACAGCTTGACTTAACATGTTATTTTCCATATATAAATTCATGCAGGAAGCACAGGGAGAAAGAAATATGCAAGAATGAAAACAGGTATTTGAATTCTGTGAAATAGTTCTAATCCACAATATATCAAGTTATAGTGATTTTTGAAAAGATTCTTCAATTTTCAGAATACTTTATAGCATTTTCTGCCAAAAATTCCAGGTATGCATCAGTGTCTTTTATCTTGTATCCTGAAATCAATTCCTAAACCACACTGATACACTATGAGAGCATGCCTTATCCATCCATCCTTATACTCACTCATTCATCAAGCAAGTCTTTGAGCATTTTTTATATAAGAACCATACTACATATTCTGTGGTAGCAATTTTCAGATTTCACAGTGGTAAAAATAGGGACTTGATTAGTGTTAAAAATGCAGATTCTGAGGTCTGGATTGGAGCCTAATCTCCAGGTACCACACCTGAGTAGCAAGGCTTTTTGGAATTTTCTTTACTAAAGTACCTTGCAATATAATGGGGGAAATTAGACATATCAAAAGCAAATATAAAGGAATTTGAAAATAGTGAAACACTTTTCACTAAGAACAGAGAGATGGGAGGGATTCATTCTGTAGATAGGAAGAGAAGTTCAGGAAGGTTTCATAGAAGAGGAGACTTTTAATTAAACTGGGTCTAGGAAGATGTGAAGGATTTCAGCAGGCACACGGGATATTCCAGACAGAAGAATGTGTGTCAGAATTCACATCCAGGATTTTTGGTGAGATGGGAGAGAAGAAATAAAAATTATATAGAACATATCACACACACACACACACATACACACAAAACACACACACATTGTGGTCAAAATTGCCATTCTGCTTGCTCACAAATCAGTTCTACAGAGAAAACATAGTCAATTTTAACAGTGAATTTTTGTCCTTAAGCCATGTTTTAACTTTATAGCTTGGAGTCGATAAAGAAAATATAAATAACGTTCTTAAAAGAACTTTTCTGAGTATCACTTTATAAAGCCTACAAAAGAACCTCAGGATTCCTCTAGGTAGACTGCTTCAAATCTGACATATTTTCCTGCCTCTTCAGAATTTAGTTGCTTTATAAATAGGTCCCCAGGATTACAGATAAGGTTAACATTTTTTAGTATGTCATTAATGGTCCTTTATGATTTGGCCCAAACTTACCTTTCTAGCCTATTTCTTACTGTATTTCACCCCACTGCTGTACTTTCCATCTAACTGGATTATTTATCATTTATTCATTGAACAATACATGCATGGATTGCCTACTAAGAGCCAAAAATATGTGCTAGACTCTGAGAACTTAGTTTTGAACAAATTAGACATGGAAACTGCCTTAAAAGAACATATAACCTTATGAGGTTAATAGATATTTACAAGTAATTGCAGTAAATTGTGACGAGTGTTATGAAAGAACATAAAATTACAGGGACCTTACCTAGCCTAGGAATCATGGTAAACTTTTCTGAATAAGCAGTGTTTAAGCTGAAACCGGAAGGTGCATGGTGAGAGTGGGGAAAGGGATGGAGAGGGAGCAACAGATATGCAAAGTGGAGCATCATAGGTAAGTAGGAAAGTGTGTAGTCCTCAAATAAATGTTAGAAATTCAATATTACTTAACTTTGAACATGAGAGGAAGAATGGTGACAAATGAAAGCTAGGCAGGGAACAATTGCAAATGCTTTGTATGCCATGTTAATGAATAGAGATGTCATGCTAAGTGCAATGCAGGGATTTAGGCAGAGAAATGATATGAACAACTTTATACTTTAATATCATACTGGCTAAAGGGTAGAGGATAACTTGAAGGGGATGAGACTATAGGTGGGACACCAGCTCTTACAATTGCTCAGGTGAAATATGATGGTGCTTTGGATGAAAGTGGTGGCAGTAGACATGGAGAGTGTTAGATAATTTCACATTTGAAGATTTGGTAGGGGTAATGGCAATACAGGAGAAAAAGAAATTAATGATGACACCAAGGTCTCAGGCTTGTGTTATTAAGATGGGGGAATACCGGAAAAGAAGCACAGTCTTTGAGGGAGGTAGTTGAGTTCACTTTTGGACATGTGCTTGAGAGGCCTTTGAAATATCTAAGTAAAGATGATGAGTTAGGAGTAAGATATATATTTAGAGTTGGGAGAAGTGGCTTGAAGGCATAAATTTGGAAGTCTTCAACATGTGGATGGAAATGAAAGCCACAGAAATTGATGAGATTGCTCTGAAAGAGAATGTATAGTGAGAAGATTGAAGGGCTAAAGATTGAGTTCTGAGGAACATCAATATTTAAGAGATGATCAAAGGAACAAAAAAGCCTATAAAGTAAGTTAGTCACCAGTGATAAGATGAAAATTAGGAGAGAATAGTGCATTGGAAGATGAAGGAAGAGGCTAATTCAAGAACGAAGAGGATTTCAACTTATCAACAGAGCTAATTGGTCCTGAGATACACAACTGAAAAGTATCTTTCTTGAGGGCTCTGTCATGGGCAACCTTGGTCAGTGTTAGTAGACTTTATTCCTTCTGCCTTCTAGCCTGTCCTTAGTTTGTGTTTTCTGTTCTTCCACAGAATTTCATGCATTTTCTAAGGCCCAGTTAAAGCATAATCGACTTCATAAAATGTTTTTGATCCTCCATTTGGAGGATACTTTCTCTCACTTTTACTTTCTCTCACTTTTTTTTTTTAAGACTAT
>JAQZBX010052651.1:0-19046 GCA_029593785.1 Cabassous unicinctus | reverse complement strand
CAGTTCTGCATGGTATATTCTGATGGAAAATGGCCTACATTCGTCGCTGCTTCGCCACTCAGGACAACCCCCAAAGTCCCAAAAAAGCCTGAGTATTTCAACTGCCCCTCCTCTCCCTGCCCCAAAAATGTCCAGTGGCCACCGGCTCCACCTCACTGTTACAATTTCTTCCATTGCCTGAATCACAATATGTCTACAACAGAACACCACCAATTCCACTCTAGTCCACAGCTCCTCCCCCCATCCTGAGTGGACTTGGAAGGTGATGTCCACTCCACCTCCAAGTGAGCCAGGGAATGGAGAGGGCCTGCAGCTGAAGGCAAGATAATCCCATCCACTATATCCATGGACTATAAGTTAATGCATTTTTATGCTGAGTTTGGCTTAGAGAGAGGCCACATTTGAGTAACAAGGAGGCTTTCACGCGATAACTCTAGGCACCCTATAATACTAGGCTAATTGATGGGCATGCATGGGAAGAGGATCACCTGAGGCATACTTATAGGGCATATAAATGTATTCAAGTGTTCCCTGGGGACTAATACGGTGGGTGGAGATTCACACAGCAACAGAAAGAATATTGAATTAACATCCTGGGGAGCTCTGCCACAGTCTTTAATGGGACAGAAAGAATCCCCTGAATACAGGGGCAGTGACTAGTGAAGGAGGATGGACCATTGATGGGTCTTTGATATTGATGAATGTACTTATGAACCTTCACTTTTGAAATTAGTCTGTTTTCTTTTATCAGGTACTGCCTATGTTCTCATGGGATTCTTATCCCTCTAATTGAGAACATAGCAGTACTTCCAGGATAGGAGTGTACTATTTTATTGTTTATTGTGTTACTCTCCACCCACTGAGATAAACCAATATGATAAGATGAACACTTACATATTACATAGACACATGCTCCAGATGCACCCTATTCCCTATATGCCCTCAGACCTGATGCACTGTACCAGTAATCTTCCCTTGCCATATTTGCCAAAAGAGCATTCCCAACATTGTGCTTTTAACCACAGCCCTGCAAATCCCAAGTTCACCTGCTCATTCCCCTGACTCTCCCACCATTTCCATGGATAGTCCAACCCCCCACACCTTACATAACCTCACAGACCAGCACTGTTGAACCCAAACACATCACTGCACCACTCTCATGCCCACCCACTCCACAACTACACCCTTCCAACTTATCATAGATTTTGCCCAAATGGACATTGACTCACCACCCTCTATTCCCTTTCTGTCTCCTGTAAACCTATCTTCCATATTCTAGCTCTGTGAGTATGCTTAATTTCCTTAAGTCATATCCATGAGCTCATGTAATATTTGTCCTTCACTGCCTGGCTTACTTCATTCAACATAAGGCCTTCAAGATTCATCCATGTTATCCTGTATTAATACTGGATTCTTTCTTACAGCTGAGTAATATTCTATTGTATGAATATTCCAGAGTATGCTTATCCTTTCATCTGTTGATGGACATTTGGATTGCTTCCAGCTTTTGGCAATAGTGAATACTACCACTATGAACATTGTTGTGCATATATCTATTCGTGTCCTTGTTTTCAATTCTTCTGGGTATATATCCAGCAGGGGGATTGCTGGATCCTATGGCAGTTCTATATTTCCCTTCCTGAGGGACCACCAAACTGTCCTCCACAATGGCTGCACCAGTCTACATTCCCACCAGCAGTGGATAAGTGTTTCCTTTCCTCCACATCCTCTCCAACATGTGTAGACCTCTGTTTTTTTTTAATAGCTGCCAGTCTAATGGTTGTAAGGTAATATCTCATTGTAGTTTTGATTTGCACTTTCCTAATAGCTAGTGATGTTGAGCATCTTTTCATGTGCTTATTAGCCATTTGTATTTCATCTTTGGAGAAATGTCTATTCAAATATCTTGCCCATTTTTTATTTGGGTTGTTTGTCTTTTTATTTTTGAGATGAAGAGATATTTTCTATATATGCTGTATATTAGGCCCTTATTGGATAGATGGTTACCAATATTTTCTCCCAGTGAGTAGGCTGCCTCTTCACTTTCTAGACAAATGCCTTTGAAGCACAAATGTTTTTAATGTTGTGGAGGTCCCATTTATCTATTTTTTTTTCTTTCATTGTTTGTGTTTTGTGTGTAGTTTATGAAAACATTTCCTACCACAAATCTTGTAGATGCTTTCTTACATTTTCTTCTAGGAGCTTATGGTCTTGGCTCTTATATTTAGATCTTTGATCCATTTTGAGTTAATTTTTGTATAGGATGTGAGATGGTGATCCTCTTTCATTCTTTTGTATATGGATATCCAGTTCTCCAAGCACCATTTGTTGAAGAGGTCATTATCTCCCAGCTTAGTGGACTTGGTGGCCTTGTTGAATAAAAGTTGGACATATATGAGAGGATCTATATAAGAACTCTTAATATTGTTCCATTGGTCAGTGTGTCTATCCTTGTGCCAATACCATGCAGTTTTGGCCACTGTAGATTTGCCATATGTTTTAAAATCAGTTAGTGTGATTAATCTTTTCAATATGTCTTTAGCTATTCAAGGCCCCTTGACCTTCCAAATAAATTTTGTGATTAGCTTTTCTAATTCAGTAAAAAATGTTGTTGTATTTTTTTAATTGAAATTTCATTAAATACATAAATCAATTTGAGTATGACCAGACATCTTAATTTTGTTCAGTCTTCCAATCCATGAACAGGGAATATTCTTCATTTTATTTATATCTTCCTTGATTTCCTTTAAAAATGTTTTGTAGTTTTCAACATACAATTCCTTTACATCTTTAGTTAAGCTTATTCCTAGGTATTTGTTTCTTTTTGTTCCTATCGTAAATGGATTTTTTTTCTTTATTTTCTCTTCAGATTGCACATTATTGGTGTACAGAAATGCTACTGAGTTTTGCTTGTTGATCTTATATCCTGCCACTTTACTGAACTCATTTATGAGCTCTAGAAGCTTCATTGTAGAATTCTCAGAGCTTTCTATGTATAGGATCATGTCACCTGAAATAGTGAAATTTTTACTTCTTCCTTTCCAATTTAGATACATTTTATATCTTCTATTTTTTGCCTAAGTGCTTGAGCAAATACTTCTAACACAATGTTAAAAAAGAACAATGACAGTGGGTATATTTATCTTGCTTCAGATCTTAAAGGGAAAACTTTTAGCATTTCACATTGAATATGATGTTAGCTGTGGGTTTTTCATTTATACCCTTTATCATGTTAAGGAAGTTTCCTCCTATTCCTATCTTTCGAAGTGTTTTTACCAAGCAAGTGTGTTGTATTTTTTCAAATGATTATTCTGCATCAATACAGATGATCATGTGAATTTTCACTTTTAATCTGTTAATGTAGTGTATTTACATTGATTGATATTCTTATTTTTAAACATCCTTGCATACCAGGGATGAAACCCACAGGGTCATGGCATATAAGTACTGTGATGTATTGTTGAATATGATTAGCAATTTTTTTTTTTGAGGATTTTAGCATCCAGGTTCATTAGAGAGATTGGTCTGTTGTTTTTCTTTCTTGTGGCATCTTTATGTGGCTTTGATATTAGGGTGATGTTGGCATCATAGAATGAGTTAGGAAATGTTCCCTCTGCTTCTATTTTTTGGAAGAGTTTAAGCAGGATTGTTGTTAGTTTTTTCTGAAATGATTGTTAGAATTCACCTGTGAAACCATCTGGTCCTGGGCTTTTCTTAGTTGGGAAGATTTTGATGATTAATTCAAATTCATTACTTGTGATTGGTCTGTTGAGTTCATCTATTTCTTCTCTCATCAATGTAGGCTGCCTGTGTGTTTCTAGAATTTTCCATATTTCATTTAAGTTATCCATCTTGTTGGCATACAGTGTTCAATGTATTCTCTCATGACACTGTATATTTCTGTTGGATATGTGGTATTATCCCCTTCCTTGTTTCTTTTTTTATGTATTTGCATCTTCTCTCATTTTTTCTGTTAGTCTAGCCAAGGGTTTGTCAATTTTATTAATCTTCTCAAAGAACCAATTTTTGGTTTTTTTTTTAATTTTTTTCTAGTGCTTTTTATTTTCAGTTTCTTTTAACTCTGCTCTAATTTTTGTCATTTCCTTCTTTCTACTTCCTTTGGTATTAATTTGTTGTTCTTTTTCTAATTCCCCCAGGTGTGCAGTTAGGTTTTTTATTTTAGCTTGTTCTTTTTAAATATAGGCATTTATGGCTATAAATTTCCCTATCAGCACTGCTTTTGTTGCATCCCATAGGTTTTGATACATTGTGTTGTAATTTTCATTTGTTTCAAGGTAGTTACTGATTTCTTGTGCCATTTCCTCCTTAACCCACTAATTGTTTAAGAGTATGTTGTTTAACTTCCAAACCTTTGTATTTAATCTGTTTCTCTGCCCCTTACTGATTTCCAGCTTTATTCCATTGTGGTCATAGAAATTTCTTTGTATAATTTCAATCTTTTTTAATTTGCTGAGAGTTGTTCTGTGGCCTAGCAGGTGGTTAATCCTGGAGAATGATCCATATTTCCTCAAGAAGAATGTATATCCCACTGTATTTGGGTGCAATATTCTGCATATGTCTATTAGGTCTAGCTCTCGAATGTATTACTCAAGGTTTTGGTTTCTTTATTGATCCTCCATTGAGGTGTTCTGTTTAATGGTGATAATGATGTGCTAAAGTCTCCCACTGTAATTGTAGAGACATCTGTTTATCCACTTAGCTTTTCCAATGTTTGCTTCATATATTTTGAGGTGCCCTATTAGATACATAAATTTTTATTATTGTTCTTTCTTCTTAATAGATTAATACTTTTATTAATATATAGTGCCTTTCTTTGTCTCCTGCAATAGTTTTGCATTTAAAGTCTATTTCATTTGATAGTATAGCTACACCCACCCTTTTTTGGTTATTGTTTGAATGTAAAATCAGTTTCCAACCATGCACTTGCAACTTTCTTGCATCCTTGGGTCTAAAGTGAGTTTTTCTTTATGTAACTTTTCTGTATCCTAAAGCTTCTTTGAAGATAAAATGAAAAAAATAAGACACTAGGGGAATATATGGAAGAAAATGTCACTGTACTTACAAGACAGCAGATCCTATTGTGATGAAAGACACAATGTCTAAATTTTTTTATTATTATTTCAATTTTTAATTTTTTTGTCTTTTATTTGTTATTTTTAAAATTTTTATTTCCTTTCCTTTTTAATATTATTTAGCTATTTGGTTGGCTTAATTTTGTGGAGGTTTTGGATCACAGAAAGATCAAAACAGTGGCAGGGGGATCACTGGTGCAGGGTGTCAGTGATGGGTGATGCATGGGAAGAAGTTTGCCAGGGACATGACTCTAAGATGGATGAATATGTTCAAGTGTTCATGGGGCATTGTCTCAGTGGGTGGAGATCCGAACAACTGAAAGAATATTGAATTCCCATCCTTGGGAGTTCTGCTGCATTCTCTAATTGGACAGCAAGAATCTTCTGAGTGCAATGGCAGTGCTTAGTGAGGGAATCAGAACTTTTGCCAGGCCCTTGATATTGATGATTGTACTTATGAACATTTTCTTGTGAAATTGAAAGCCTGGTATTACATATTGCTTAAGAGTTACCTCCTGAAAACCTCTTTGTTGTTCAAATGTGTACTCTTTCTAAACCAAACTCAGTATATAAATGTACTACTTTCCCCCTGTGTGAGACATAACTCCCAGGGATGAACCTCTCTGGCACAGAGGGATTATTACCAAGCACCAACTAGCAATGTGTCGGAAAAACACCTTGAGTGAAAGGGGGAAATGGTAAATAAAAATGAGTTTTTATAGCTAAGGGATTTCAAAGTGAGTTGACAGGTCATTTCAGAGGTTACGCTTATGCAAGTCTTAGCAGGATTGCTTTCATTGCCACATTAAACAGTGTCTAAAATAGCAGAGTTGCTGAGGGCTCTAGAGACATCTAGAAAGTAAAAGCTGGGCAGGCAGCTCAGGAATTTGACACCCAGTCAGTGAGCCTCACTTTGGAATTCATACTACCCAGTGTAACAGTTTGACTCATTTATAGGTTCTCTACACATGGCTCTTCTGCTCTTTTCTTTAAACCTATAACTAGCATGATACTTGTTAAATATAGGTCCCAGAGACTTAAATCTTTAGTCCATTCATGTGCCAGTTGACCCCTGAATTACAGCAGAGTTGCAACACCTACTCTCCTATTCATTTGCTTTGCCCAGGACAATTAACAAGGAAATGATGGTGGACAACACCCATCCCAAGGAGGAGTGTGCCTGCAATTGCAAGCAAGATAATTCCATTCATCTGCTCAATGGGATATAAAATTCCTCTCAATTAGAAGCAAAGTGGGCATCACCATCCCCAATCCTCAAGATTGGGGAATGAACAATGGATTAAAATACACATTATTATTTTACTGTAGACTTATTATTTGTCTAGCAATGGAAGAACTCTTATCATTGATATAAAGGCAGTGGCCACTAGACATTCTGAGGGATTGAAAATGGAAGAATAGGTGTAATTTGGGGGCATTTTCAGGACATTGGAGTTTCCTGTATGACATTGCAGTGATGGATACAGGCCATTGTATATTTTTTCATAACCTAGAAAATTGTGTTGCACAGAGTGTAAACTACAATGTAAACTGTAGTTCATGGTTAATAGCAATGCTTTCATATGTGCTCATCAATTGTTACTTTATACCACAGTAATGGAGGATGTTGTTAATGTGGCAAAGTGTGGGAGAGAAAGGGAGTGGGGCATATAGGAATCCCTTCTATTTTTATATAACATTTATGTAACCTAAAGTGTATTTTAAAATAAATAAATAAATAAAGTGAGCTTCTTGAGGCCAGCAAATAGATGGGCTATGTTTCTTTATCCATTTTGCCTATCTTTGCCTTTTGATTGGAGTGTTTAATCCAGTAACATTCATTGTTATTACTGTTAAGGCATTACTTACACTGCCATATTTTCTTTAGGTTTATATATGTCATATGTTGTTTTTTTCTCTCTTTTTATCTTTTTAGTCAACCTTATCACTAATCTTCCTTCCTACACTTTCCTCCAACCCTCTCTCTCCTGTATTTTTTTCCTTTCAACATGCAGAACTCTCTTTAGTATTTTTTTCAAAAGAAGGTTTCTTGTTGACAAATTTATTTCTCCTAATTTCTGTTCAGCTGTGAATATTTTGAACTCTTCCTCATTTTTGAATGCCAGCTTTTCTCAATACAGAATTTTTTTGGAGAGTTTTTTTCTTTTAGCACCTTAACTATGTCACACCACTGCCTTCTTGCCTCCATGGTTTCAGATGAGAAATTAGCACCTTATATTATTGGGCTTCCCTTGTATGTGATAGATCTCTTTTCTCTTGCTGCTTTCAGTATTCTCTTTTTGTCTTGAGCATAGGGAAATTTGATAAGTATATGTCTCACAATAGGTCTGTTAGGATTTATACTGTTTGGGAAGTGCTGGGCTTCCTGGACATGTATGTCCATGTTCCTCAAAACAGTTTGGTCATTTTCAGCCATTATTTCCTCCAACACTCTTTCTGCCACTTTTCCTATCTCTTCTTCCTCTGGTATACTTATAATATGTATGTTTGTGAGTTTTGTGTTGTCAATCAAATCCTTAAATCCCTGCTGGATTTTTAAAATCTTTTAATAATCTATCTGTTCTACTGTCTGTCTGATATCAAATTACTCTCTTTGAAATCTCCGATTCTTTCCTCTGCCTGTTCAAATCTGTTGTTATGTGCTTCCAGTGTAAAAGAAATATTTTTTATTTCTTGCATTGTGCCATTCATCATCATCAGATCTATTTTCTTTTTATATATGTTTACACTTTCTTCAGTATGTTCCTCCAGGTCTTCTTAATGTCCTTTATCTCTTCCTTCATGTCATTAATTTTATTCATGATATTTCTTTGGATGTCTTTGATTGGTTGTTCCACATTCTGCATCTCGTCCTTTTTTTTTCTTCAGTTTTTTCATTAGTGCGGTCCATGTCTTCCTGTTTCTTAATTTGCCTTGTAATTTTTTGTTGGGATCTAGGCATCTGTTTATCTTAATGGGCTTCATTGTTGGTTAGCTTCTATTTCTACTTTAGTGTTGATTTTTTAATTTTTATTTCTTGTGGCAAGGTTCCTTTTTGACACTTGGTTCCTCTTATTACATATCATTGCAGTTGTCTATGTTCCTTTGGAAGAAAATATTAGGAACAGAGAAAAGGAAAAAGATAAGAAAGAAAAAGATAAAATAAATAAAAAATAATAATAAAAAAGTTAGAAGAGGAACCATTCAAGTGCTAGGAAAATAAATAAGTAATATGATTAAAAATCATAAAAAATACATAGAAGTAAGAATTTTAAAAGTGGAGTAAAAAATGAAACAAGAAACAAAATAGAGAAAAAATTAGAATGAATTAAAAGGCAGAAATATGAGAAAAGAAAAAAGAGAGAGAAAGAGAGAGAAAAATGAAGAGCAAACAAGAAGAGGTTGAATGAAAGGAAAGCAACAGAAGACAGAAGATGGAAAAATGAAGGAAAGAAAAGAAATAAAGTAGGTATAAAAAATAAGTAAAGGAAAAAGGAAACAAATTGGAAAAGACAACAAATAAGAAGCAAAACAACAACAATGACAGCAACAAAAACAACCCAGGAAAAACAGCCTTTCCTCTTAGACCCCTAGGGAGCTGCTCAGGTTGCTGGTAGTCATCAATCAATCACCCTGCAACCTTACCTCTGCAGGTTTGGTACCTGGATTTAGTGAATAAAATAAAGAAAATAAAAAGAACTGATAAAAATTAAAAATAACAGGTCAAAAAAAACTAAAACAAAAGAAAACTTAAAGCTATACATTCATGTCATAAACTGTCAGCTTGTTGCCCGATAACCTGGTGGCTTATTCTCTGTATCCCCTCTCTTAGGAGGTACCAGGAGTCAAACCAGAGACCTTGTGTATGCAAGTTAGGAATTCCTTTGCTGAGTTACACCAACTCCACAGGTTAGGTAGATTTCTTAAAGCTTATCTGGCTCTTCCCACCCCCATTCCCTCAGGTGATTTTAAGCTTCTAAGAGTTTGCTGATTAGGTGACTGTCTCTGTCCCTTCAGTGAGCTAGTTCTCTCTCCCAGGGTGGTTGGGTGTGACAGCCTGCCTTATCAGATCCCTCCTCCTCTCTCCCTGGGGCCACTAAAGTTCTGTTTTTTTTTTTTTGTTTTTTTTTTAGATTAAAAGGAGGCTCAGTTCGCTAAACTCATTGAAAGGAAACCACTCTCCACTCTCTGTCAGACCCTTCTTCCTCCCAGGGAATGTTCTTCCCACTCAGTTGGCTGCAGTGAGTCAGGGGTTTTACTAAGGCTACCTGCCTTGAGGGTGAGATATATGTACCATTCACAGCCACAGGGGTAACTCATGGTTTTCCTTCAGGCTCTTTGTCTCTCTGACCCTCTCCCTCCTGGATAATGTGCAGCACTGTCCTGTTCTTCAGATACCCGGAGCAACTCCCTCAGGTAGCTCTTTACACTTTTGCCATTGTTTTTTTGTGAGAGAGTTGAGTTCTGCGTTCTTACTTTGATGCCATCCTCACAGATCCAGTACAAAGTTTGACTAACACAAGAAATAGGGTCAGGATCACTGAGAATTCTCTATCTTTTTTTAACTTAAAGAATTTATAAAGGAGATTTAGATTACATAAATGCTACTTTGAAAATATAAGGGATTCCCACATACTCTAACCCATCTCCCTTCTATACTTTCCCCCATTAACAATAGTTTTCATTAATGTGGTACACTTGTTGCAATTGATGAACATATATTGAAGCATTGCCACTAGTCTTGGTCTATAGTTTACGTTATATTGGACACCTTGCACCACCCAATTTTATGTTTTTCAAGATGTATAATGGCTTCTGTTTGTCATTGCAATATTATGCAGAACAATTCCAATGTCACAAAAATGCTCCATGTTACACCTATTCTTCTCTGTCCCTCCCCTCAGATCCTCTGGTGACCACTGTCTTTATAACAATGATACAAGTTTTTCCATTACTAGAATAATAATAAGTTTACTTTAGTCCATAGTTGCATATCCCTCTTATGTTTGCTTGTTCCTCTATCTTGAAGATTTGGGGATAGTGATGCCCATTCTGCTTCTGATGGAGAGGAGGCTTAGATCTTATGGTGAAGATGGGTGGAATTGTCTGCTTGAAGCTGCAGATACTCTCTGCTTCTTGGGATGGGCATTGTTTATCATCATCCTTTTGTTGGTTGTCCTGTGTGATTCTGATTACCTGGAGAGTACGTGTTGGCTGCAACTCTGCTGAGATTCGGGGTTCACCTGACATATTAACAGACTGAAGATTAAGTCTCTGGGACATATATTTAATGGGAGAAGGCACTGAATTTATATGCTGAGTGTGGCTTAGAGAGAGGCCACATTTGAGCAGCAAGGAGGCCCTCAGGAGGTAACTCTTAGGCAATATATATTACTAAGCCAAGTTTCAATTTCACAAGAACAAAGTTTGTAAGTATAAGCATCAATATCAAGGGTCTGAAGCATTGGTCCACCCTCCTTTACTAGACACTGCCCATCTACTACAGAGATTCTCACCACTCTCTGAGATAGCATAGCAGGACTCACCAGGATAGGAGTAATATTCTGTTGATTACTCTGTGGGCCTCCAACCCCTGAGAAAACACCTCTTAACTACATGAACACACTCACACTCCCTACAGTTATGCCCCAGATGCACCACCCAACACACATCCCCCACTACCAACACCCCAGACCAGTGATCCTCCACTACCACAGTTGCAAATATTTCTGCAACCAAAAACCTAACATAACAAAGCCAACAGAAAAATAGTAATGAAATAAAATAACTTAAAAAATTACATAAAAAATTAAAGAAAAAAGAAGAAAATAGAAGTTATTTTTTTGCATTGTGCCTTTCATCACAGTAAATATCTGTTATCTTTTATGTATATTGATAATTTCTTCTGTATGTTCCGCCAGTGTCTTTTTTTTTTCTTTTTCTTTTCTAAGAAGTTTTAAGTTACAGAAAAGTGACATAGAAATTGCAGGGGATTCTCATACACCCCACTTCCTTCCCCATCACATCTTCCCCTATCAATGACATCCTACCTTCCTACCTGAGTATGGTATATTTGTTACAATCAATTAACAATTATTGAAGCATTGCTACTAACCATGATCAGTAGTTTACATTATGGTTTACCTTTTGCACTGTATATTTTTAGAGGGTCTGACAAAATGTCTAATTGCCCATATCTGTCATTGCATGATCATGCAGAATAGCTCCATACCCCAAAGATGCTCCATGTTCCACCTATTTCTTCCTCCACATCTCTTCAGAACCTATGGCAACCACTAAGTTACAAGTTTTGAAAACTAAGGTTTATAGTTACATACATTAATATTGAGGGTTTGACATATTGGCATTTTTTTAATTGGGTGCTGCCTATGCACTTGAGATGTTCTTGCCTCTTTATTTGAGAATGTAGCAGGACTGCCCAGGATAGGAGTTTAATATTTCCTTGTTGTGTGGGTCTCCACCTACTAAGTTAACAAACTATACCAAGATGAACACATTCATATTCCATAGTAGGATGCACCAGGTGCACCCTTTCCCACATATCCCCCCACCACCAACGAACTGCACCAGTGACACTCCTCTGCCATATATTCCAAAAAATAAAACATTCCCACTATTGTAGCTTCAACCTCAACTTTACAAATCCCCATAGTTCAACAGTCCCTTCCTCTAGTCCTCCCCACAGTTCCATGGATAGTCCATCCCAAACCCCCAACCTGCTCATCCTCACATTTCAGCACCATCAACCCCACTCACATCCCTGTACCACCATTACCACCTTTATTGCCAAATGATCCCCTTCCACCTAATCATGGGTTTTGCCCATATTGACCATTGGCTCAACCCACTCTACTCCATTTCCAGCTTATAGAGGCCACCTTCATTCTTTTTCACTATCTTCAAACTCAACTGAGAAAAAATGATCCATTTTTACTTATTAGTGTTTTATCAAAAAACTGATGTTGAATATCTTGTTAAATCTCTTAATCCTTAGACCAACTATAACTATTAATTTTATTTATCGGAATGCCTGTCATTGAAATATACTTGCAGTCCTGAAACTAAAATTAAATCATCATTATTCATGATACACACACACACACACACACACACACACACACACATTTTATTTAACTAGGTCTCTTCTTTTTTCTTGTACCTTTTCTTCCCTTCATTTCTTAAACAATTAAGTCCTAAATCTTACAGATGAGACTCAGCATAAGTTTCCACATAGTTCTTGGGATGGGAACCAGGTGGGCCAGTGTGGGGTGTCAAACTCAAAGTGAGATAATGGGATTGTCCATGAAGTATAGAAGGTCAGGGTGGTAGTTGCCTCATGTTAGAAGTCAAACCTGAGCAAGATAAAGAGGGCATTCAAACATGAGGTGCACAACTTTTGGTTGTAAGCTACACAGATATAGACATTCGACATCAAGCAATGCATAACAGTGATTCCTGAGAGAGGAAATACAAATAAGAACTACTATTACTACAGTTTATTATATGTTGTCTTAGATTTCTGGTGTTGCCATATCAAAGTAACACCAACTAGATGGCTTACAAGAACAGCAATTTACTGCCTGACAGTTTTGGAGGCTAGAAGTCCAAAATCAAGTCCTTGACAGGGCCATGCTTCCTCTGAAGTGTGTAGGGTTCTGGTGAAAATCAGCAATCCATGACATAATTCAATCTCTGACTGACTGTCACATGGCCATCTTTTCTGTCTATTTCCTACTGTGTCCAAATTTCCTCACCTTATAAGAACATCAGTCAAATTGGATTAAGACCCAGCTTGACCTCATCTTAACTAATAGTATTTTCAAAATTTTATTTCCAAAAGGATCATATACATGTGAAAGGGAGTGAGTATTGAACTTTTTTTGTAGGAGTGGGGCAGGGGCACAATTTCTTTCCATAACACATGGAAAGAGTTTCCAAGCTGCACAGCTGAGAAGTAGCACCAAGGTTGAACAAAGTGAACTCTCAAGGGAAGAAATGGAGCTGGGAATTCAGGGAAACCAAGGCAGCTTGAATTCACATGGCAGAGTACCAGAAAGAAGAGAGCTCCAGAGAAAGCTCCAGAAAGAGAGACAGTGTGTGTGTGTGTGTGTGTGTGTGATAGAGAGAGAGAGAGAGAGAGAAATTGAGAGCCATTGGAATGTCCACCTTGAGTCTTCAATGAGTACTGATTATCATATACACAAGAGGAAACTACTAAAATCCAGAGAAAGAACTACTCCAAAATAATAGAAAGAACAATTTCTAGAGTTCACAGAGAACCAGAAATAATCTGAGTTTCTCGTAAGGCAGAGTAGAAAACTTCATAAGTCACAGGTCATCAGTAGGGTATTTTAGCAGTTTGGCATCGTTTATGAACTCCAAAAATAGATATTGGATTGTGTTTTTAAACTGGTCTGTACCTCTGGGCATATGAGATTGTATTAACTTCAGAGGTTTCACTTTTCTTGATTAAATTATGATTAGGGCTTTGATTAGGCCATGTCAATGGGACATTGAGTCCTTGCCCCCTTCGTGGGTGGGGACTCACAGAGAAAACAATACAGCAGAGCAGAGAGTGGAGTTTTTGATGCTGGAGCCCTGGGAAATAAATAAACAGGAGAACACAGAGGAATAGATATGGCTCCATAGACAAGGCAGAGGCTCCGGGAAAAAATAGAGCCTGGTTGTCTACAGATAACATTGTGGCAAGAACAGCGCAGCTGTGCCCAGAGAGAGATGAGCCCCAGGAGAGAGTTGAGACTTATCCCAGCTAGAGCTGAGATTAGAAGATGCTGGGACCATGGAGCCTTAAGAGGAAGAAGAAGGCTGTACCCATTGCAGAGGTCGGCAGCCATCTTGCTCCAACACGTGGCAACAGACTTTGTTAAGGGAAGTAAATTATGCTTTATGGCCTGGTAACTGTAAGCTTCTACCCCAAATAAATATCCTTTTATAAAAACCATATTTCTGTTATTTTTTATCAGTACCCCTTTGGCTGGCTAATACAGGTATTCAGAATGAATTGCCAGTATAGTGAAGAAAATTAGTCATAATTTCTTAACTAGTAATAATTTCTAAACACCTCTCTGGTCCCACTTAATAAGCTCAAGAATAATCATAAAAATATAAAAATATCCAGCATCCAAAAAGTGAAAATTAACAATGATTAGCATCTAATTATTAATTTAAAAATTTACAACTAAACAGGAATATATAATCCAGAGTGAGGAGAAATCAGTCAATTGAAACTGAAACAAGGAAAGATAAATATTATAGACTTAGAAGGATGTTAGAACAGATATTATATCTGTATTCCATAATTTTCAAGAAAGTAATGGTAAGATAAAGCATCATAATTATAGACATGGAAGACATAAAAAAGAACCAAATTGAAATTATAGTGATGAAAAACGCAATTACTGGTATGAAAATTGCAGATAGCAGAAGCTATTATTATTGTTATTACCTGTATAGCAGATAGCAGAAGATTGGACACAGAAGAAATAGGACACTGCAGAAAAAAAAAAAGGTTAGTTAACTTGAAGACACAGTAATAGAAACTATGTAGAGTGAAAAACAAAGAGGAACAAATGACTGAAAAACAAATAAACAGAGCATTAATGAACTGTAGGAAAACATCAGGTAGCCCTACTATATGAGTAATTGAGTCCCCCCACAGGAAAGGATGGGGAAATGGACAGGGGAAAGAAAGTCCTAAACATTTCTAAATTTGATGAGAACCATAAATTAATCCATAGATATAAGAATCCAACAAACCCCAAGCACAAAAATCAGGAAGAAAACTGCCCTACAACACATTATATTAAATTGCTCATAAGCAGTGATAAAGAGAAAAATTTAAATTCAGCTAGAGAAGAAAGACACATTGTGTACAGAGGAATGCAAATTAGAATGACAGCACACTTATTATAGGAAAAAATATAAGACAAGATGATAGAGCAATGTCTTTAAAGTAATCAAAGGGAAAAAAGTCAACCTAGAATTTAATGCTCAGAAAAAAAATGTCTTTCAAAAACAAAGATGAAAAAAAGATATTGAGACACTTAAAAGTGAAACAATTCATCAACAGCAGGCCTGCACTACTAGAAATAATAAAGAAGTTCTTTAGTCAGAAGGAAATTGATATTAAAAGGAAACCAGGATCGATTCAAAGGAATATAATCTCCCAGAATTCATAAATATAAGTGAAATACAAATAATATCATTTCTTTGTCAGCAAAAAGTCAACATTGATTCATTTCTCTTTATTGAAAAATATGTTTTGTCATATGAAAAAGAATTTTCATCTAAATATTTTCTATTTCATGTTCCAAATATTAACAATCCAAATTTAAATGTCCTCTCAATGATATAATTACAAATCCCTTCAAAATCCTGTGAAAGTTAAGTTTTGTTGGTTCCTATAAAACAGCTCCCCATCAAACTAAAAACTAAGAGCTTATTGTAATTTTTATAGTTTTACAGACTATAAGAAAAATCTGAAATGTATCAAAGATGTCCATATCTTAAGGAAAGAACTAGTATATTTTAAGGAACAACTCTTTACTGTAACAATTTTCCTTTGACTGATTTCAATTGATTTAGGTAATTGTCCTGCCCTCTGAAATTAGAAGTCATTTCTCTAAAGTGAAGAAGCTAATGGACCGGTCCCATAAATTTTTTTCAAATACATGCTGTGAAAACTGCTTGGAACCATATTTACCAATATAGGTGCAATAAAGAAGAAGGATTACACTAATTATAAAAAAAAAGTTTGGAACAATGTTTTGGAATAAAATTTGGAATAAATGTTGCTATAGAGACTGCTCCTGATTTAGGTTTCTTACCAGAAAAAAGATATTTTGAAATCTATCAGAATGGGAAGATAAATAGACCATTAACAGAACTTGAAACTGAAACACAACACTGCTCAGACCTTTCAGAGAAGAATAAGGACTTAGAGATTCTAACCCTAAAGGGAAAAGCAAAGAATTTATTACTAGGTTGTTGATATTACATTTTTTAAAAAGTGTTTTGGAAATTTGTCACACCTTTGGACATAGTTGATACACCACTTAAAAATATATGCTCAAATAAGAATCAGTTCCAATGATCGTTTCCTAAGAGGAACAAGAAAAAACCACACACCTTAATTCCAGCTCAGATTAGGACAACCTGGTTAAAGCTAATTTCTGTACCCCTATTACCCTTATATTAATCTACTATGCTATTTTGCCACAAGGTGGTGATAAAGTCAAATATTAGGCTAAGAAGCTGCTTGTTCAAAGCTTAACCATAGTCTTAGAGGATTTTGCAGATATGCCTGTCATTAGAAAAGATTAACAGGCTGTGTGAATGTTTAACCAATTTATGCTTCATCTTGTGAGTGTCACTTCGGGACCACACTAACTGTTCTCATTTTAATTCATGACCATGAATCTCAAGTGGATCATTGGTGCTGTAGAACATCCTACAGAATGTCCTCAGTCCATTTATTCTCTTATTGTTTTAAAGGACAATTTCATACCTTTTCCTTTCTTCAAATCCCCAACACCAATTTCTCTTTCCTCAGTCTCAAATGATGACCTTATTTTCTATTTTGTAGTGAAAACTTGAAGCAATCAGGAAAGTATTTCTGCAAGTTCATACCAACCTCTAGAATCTATACCCACATATTCAACTCCCTGCCTAGTACCATAGAAACCTACTCCCTCCAAACTATCTATGCTACCATCAAAACCCAATATCTCATGTGAATATTCTCTCTCTCCTGATTTTGTGATAATCAGGGTAGGCTAAACATTCACTATATTAGAACCATGCATGGGCTCCCAGACCTAGTTTTCCTCCCTATGTCTGGTTTTTAGAATGCTGATGATAACTTAAGCCTGATTTATTATATGACCATCCTGCATGGGAAAAGACTGTAATTTTGGGTATCTTTGGTCAACCTCAAGAGATATAGCAGGGGGACAGATGTGGCTTGGGTGGTTGGGTGTCTGTCTCCCTTATGGAGGGACCTGGGTTTGATTCCAGGGACCTCCCAGTTAAAAGAAAAAAAGAAAAATATAGAATGCATGTGGGCCACCAGGCCCCACATGTGGGTGAGCCATCAGGCCCAATGCATGGATGCGCTGCCAGGTCCCATGAGCAGGTGCACTGCCAGGCCCCGTGAGCAGGTGAGCCACCAGGCCCTGTGTGAGCGACCAGGCCTTGCTAGCAGGTGAGCCATCAGGCCCCGTGCATGGGTGTGACACCAGGACCCGGGCACAAGTGTGCCACCAGGCCCCAGGTGAGCTGCCAGGCCCCATAAGTGGGTGAGCTGCTAGACCCCAAAAGCCATGCAACAAGATGATGACATAACAGGAGAGTGACACAAGGGAAAGCCAAGATGAGAAGCACCAAAAAATCAGGATCTAAGGTGCTCAGGCAGTAGGATGCCTCTCTCCCACATCGGACATTCCGAGGATCAAATCCCAGTGAAGACAGTAGGAGAAGGATAAGAGAGGGCAGGAAATGGACACATAGAGTTGCCCTGCGAATGGCTACAGAAACAGCAAAAATTGGGGAGGGAGTAAAAATGAATAAAAGTAAATAAATAAATAGATCCTTAAAAAAAAAAAAAATCTCCACCTGTGCACCAGATTGCACTTCCTTTGGTTCTCAAGAGCAGTGGGCTGATAATTCTCTGCTCTCTCTTCACAACTCTTTACCAGATAGTTTCCATCACCATAGAAATATCCTGCTATTTCCCACAATTTGAAAATTCCTTTTCCTTAACCCCACTTCCCTTCTATTTATTACTTCCTCAGTATAGTAAAATACGTTGAAAGAGTTTTTTTATTTGCTCTCTCTAATTCCTTTCTTCTCAGTCCTTGTTATGCCAACTCCAGGAAGGCTTTCCCCACCATTCAATTTTTACAAACTTTTCTTGTCAATATTGCAAATGACCTCCTTATTGCCAAACCCAATGGTCAATTCCTAGCCATATTTTTTTTTAAGAAAGTACTGGGGATTGAACCCAGGACCTCATACATAGGAAGAAGACACTCAACCCCTTGAGCTACATCTGCTCCCCTTAGCCATCATTCTGATAGAACTTTCAGCAGCACTGGAATTGAGCATTCTTACCTCCTTGGTGCACATCACTTACTCAGTTTCCAAATAACTACTGTTTCCTGGTTTATCTCTTAGTTAACAGGTCACTCCTTTTCATTATCAATTGTTGATTCTGTCTTATATCCTTGACTTCTTTAGGAGATGTGTCCCAAGACTCAGTCCTTGTTCCTCTTATTTTCTCTGTTAATACATACATCTTCAGTAAATACATACAATCCCATAGCATTAAATATTAACTAAATGCTGAATGCTTACCAATTTATATCTGCATATCAGACCATGATCTATAACCCAGGACTTATATATATAACTGTGTCACTGAATCTTCAGTTGGTATACGTCTCATGAATATCTCAAATTCAGTGTGCCCAAATTGAATTCCTGATTATTGTTCCCACAACATGTTCTTCATGCAGCCTTTCTCTTCTTAGTTGATGGCATTTCTGTCTTATCATGTCTAAGCCAAAAACCTTTAAATCACTCTTTACTGCTCTCTTATAACTCACATTCAACCTGACAGCTCTACCTTCAAAATATATTCAGAATCCAACATACCTCACTACCTTCACTAAAACCACCTGGATATGAGTCACAATCACTTCTCATCTAGCTTTCTCAAATTCACTCCCTAACTTGTTCACTGCTTCCCCTCCCTCCTCCAATACACTCCAGGTAAATCTTGATATATCAGCCAGAGTGATGCTGTCACAGGTTGATTAAGTGCCCTCTGATCAAAGCTCTCCGATGGCATGCCATTTCACTCTCATTAAAAATGAAGTCTTTAAAGCTACCTACAAGGTCCTATGGTCTGAA